>JAAGKR010007479.1:0-36498 GCA_011419295.1 Clarias macrocephalus | reverse complement strand
TATGTTTGTTTGTTTTTGTTTTTACAAAACGCCGACACTGGAGACTCCTTCCACAATATTCCAAAAAATCCCACAGACTTAACATTGAGACCAAATTTAAAGGATTCTAGCACAGAGCAAGAAATTTGTAGAAATCTCAAATTTACCAGATTTGAAGAGGCTTACAAGCTGTGTCAGAACATACCTCACAAGAGGGTATAAGGTGTACCGATGGGGTGCCCAAATTTGCCCCATTGACATATAATGGTGAAGGTACTCCCCACTGAAACAGGAAGTGCTCACTGCAACATTCACTGCAACTTTTTAAACCGAACCTAACCCTGCATCACATTGTCAAAGAGACCTGGGGGTGGGCCCATTTTACTCAACCAATCAGTCTCTTAGAATCATTGCGAAGCTGTTAAGCCCTAGCAACCTCTTTAGAGCACCTTAGCAACTGATCTCGTAGAATGTCATTATAAGAGACGGAAAATGTACCTGTCTAATTATTGTTGCCGTTTTGCTTTGGTTAATTACGCGTGAAACCAAACCTGACCAAATAATAAGCGATCAAAAGCATCAATTTGCTCTTTTTCAGACTCTGCAAATGGAGTAATTGGTGTGGACCCGAGGTTCGAAACATTAATCGTCTATACACCAGCTACTAAATGCCTAAAGTTAATATTTCTTCCCCTAATAATTATATTAAGCTGTTGAAATCAATAGAATGCTTATTAAAGACTGGAGTTCAAGTCTTATGAAATGACCCGATATGTGCATTCTGTCCCTGAAAAGGCTTGACGTGTTTGGAGAATTTTTTTTCTTCCCCTTTCCTGTCTGCTTATGTTTTAGAAGCAGGCATTTCGCTGTAGAGATAAGCGGCACTTAAGTTCTCCTCGAGCATGCATGCTAAACACATTTCGTAAATTGGCGTCTTTATTTGATTGTGCTAGCAGATGTCACTTTAGCTGCCTCCACTCTGGCCGCCTTCCTGTGAGTGAGCGGTAATGGTCCCTGGGTAGCTCGCTGCTTCCTGAACTCGGCGGGCGGAAGCTTTTCCGCATCTATTTTCGCTTTGAAGATATCGTATCGCTCGCGTAACCTGACTAACAAGGAGGAAACTTGAAAGGTTTTTGCTTCCCGTTGTCTGCAGAACGACTTTATCCCGCTGCACCATCACGCTCCGTATCCAGGCTGACGTCAGCGCGTGCACTGAGAGCGCAGCAGAGATCTCACAGCACAGCTTTGGATCCAAAGCCTGGGGATTTTCAGGGATAAAACTTTAGGGATAAAGATTAACACTGTGTGCTGTGTGAGCGAGCAGATCCTTTACATCAGAGAAGTCGTATATGTGTACAAAAAGCACAAGTTTGATGCAAATATCATTTACAGTTCATGGTATAATAGCAAAAAATCAACAATGTGTTGCATGCAAGCTAAAGGTTTATAATGGATGTAGTGAAGATATCTTATTTATAGCATATTGTACTTAAATTTTTTAAGCTCAGTTTATTATATTATGAATATGCTATAAATATGATTTAAATATAATTTATAATGTATAAAAAACATTTTTGGCCCCTCAGCCTAAATAACTGGTTTTGACACCCTTGTGGAATCAATTGCAGTCGAGAGTTTGCAATAACTGATAACTGGCCATCTTTCACTTTGCTGTGGAGGAATTTTGGCCCTCTCTTCTTTGCAAATTTTTTTAATTCGGCCACATTAAAGGGTTTTCAAAGTTTGAATGGTCTGTTTAAGGATCTCAATCAGATTTAAGTTCTCCTTCAGGATTCGATCGATTGATCGATTTCAAGTCCAGAAATCATGGTTCCATAAATGATTGCAAGTCGTCCATGTCCTGAAGCTGCAAAGCCCCAGACCATCATGCTACCACCACCATGTTTGGCTGTTGCTATGATGTTAGTTTTACGCCAGATGTAACGCTACACACACCTTCCAAAAAGTTCAACTTACTTAAAATTACTTTGTCACACTGGGCCAGGTAGGTTCGGACAATTACTCCCCCCCCCCCCCCCCCTTAATAAATGAAATCATTGTGTATCACTCGAGTTATTTTTATGCAACATCAACATTTGTTTGATGATCGTTATCATTTAAGTGTGACAAATATGCAAAAACAAAACAAGGAAGGGGACCAATATTTCTTCCCGTACTGTTTGGTATCCCTCATAGCCTTGATGCTGGCTATCTAGCCTGTCGCTAATGAGACCGAACTTTCATGAAGACGTCCATACCCCCCCCCCCCCCCTTTCACTTTTTAGCTTTGGACCGTAGAGGTCGAGTGCCGGAACTGATTCTGGACCGTTTTGACAGCCGAAGTTTGCGTGTTCCGCGTGCACTCTATTAGCATTCACCCAGAGAAACCTGGGCTTCTGTACTCAGCCTCTCTGTTGTTTCGGGTCTCTTAAGAAATCACTTTGAACAATTCTTTGATCTGCTATCTCTTTCCAAGCCCTAACTTTCCAAGTCCCACCCAACTTTTCTTTAAATATATGAACTGACTGCTTGTCTTTTATTGAGGGCTGTTGGCTCAGAAGGCTCTGCACTCCTTGTAATCCCAAGCAGGAGTGGATCAAACAGGCACAACAGTCTTGGATCAGCACTTCTCTAAGACCTTTGAGATTTCACAAGCGTTCTCCGAATTTGCCCCGGTATCTCCACCTCATCTCTCATCTGTCTAATCTTAGAGCCTTTTTTTTTTTTTTGTCTTTGTTCTCTCAGGTAAAAGACAGAGGCATCCGTTCGCAGTTCGCCTGCACGTACTTGGAGGACGGTCTGCCTTTAAATCGTGTGCTGGACTTTCCCAGCACCAGTCAACTCCCGACCTGTGTGCATCCTGCCCCTAAACAGACGCTCCCCTTAGCTGAGGACGCGTCTACTGGCGAATGCGGAAAACAAGGTACTCTGTTCCACGATGAGTAACAGTGCTTTTTGTGTAGTTCATAACTTTCACACATGGTTTGTGGAGGTCTCACACACACACGCACACACCGATGGGAGTGTTCCAGGTGCCTCTGACGCCACACTGTGGGCATCATGCCCAGGTTCAGCTCCTGAGCCAAGGCCTCAATCTCTGCATAATTCCTGCTCAGGGACTGGTACTTAAGATCAACCTTTTAAATGATTCCCCTTTCCATAAAACCTGGCCGGTCTCGCTTGTGTTGTTAAAAACTTAGACGTGCTCTGTGTGAGAACTTGAACGCAGCGCATGACAAATGTCCAGCTCCGGCTCTGTAAAATAAACATACTGCCTGTTAAACTGCATGGCTAACGTCAGCAATTTCACAATTCCCCTTTTGCCTTTTTTTTCACCCCCTTTCTCCGTATTCTTTTTTTTTTTTTTTTTTTTTTTCCTTGTTTACGCATGTTCTTCAGTCGAGGTGTATCAACAGGCGGCGATCCGGGGCTGCCGTAGCTCAGGGACCGAACCCGCCCTCAAGCACCGCAGCACCAACGGCCCGATCCGAACAGGTGTTTCAAGGAAAGGGGTGGCAGAACTCCAAACCGTCACCAAAACTTCCAAGAGGAAGCTGTCAAACAGAGAGTGTGTGGAACAAGGAGGTGATGAGAACCAGCCGCCCCAAAAGAGACCTCCTGCCAAAGCCCGTAGCTCTGGGCCAGGGAAGAAGAGCAGCAACATGGCTACAAAGAAGCTCATTGCAGGTCAAGGCAAGCTTACAAGCTTTTTCCGGCTTTGATTTAAAGCTTCTAAGGGGCTGCCTTATCGTCCTGACCTTCTCTGTGTCCTTTCTAATACGGAGAAAATTAGAACTTTAGGTACTGTATGTTTGTGAAGATTTGCATGATTGCTCTGTGATTGATTTAAACCCCTGTGGGGACTACTGTTTTTATCAATGTGTGGAAAACATATCGATGATGTAAGAATCAGTCGTTGCACAATGGTCTTGCATCGCTCTGTTTATTTTTGGTCAAACATGTACATCATTTCTGGTTTTAATAAAGTTTTACTTAACTGTTCTGTGACCACATAGTTATAAGACATGACGAGATCAAGGTCATTAGGTAAGTCTTGGCTGTGTTCCCCCTCCATCTTCAAGCCTACCAGCAGGGGCGGTACACCCTCCCGATCATGCACCGAAGTACTGCAAAGAAGAAAAAGATTTCAGAGGGACAGCACTTAAATTATAGGCATCATTTGCATAAGGTTTGTACTACTTCTGGTTTTTATTTTATTAGCCGTGTTTAACTAGCACATAAATCCTTAAAAGGCTTAAATTGCCAAGGTAGGTTAACTGTTGGAATAATTAGATCTACACCACCAGTCAAAAGTTTGGACACAGCATCTAATTCGGTGGTCTTTTCTTTTATATATATTTCTTTCTTTCTATGCTTTAAAACAATGCTGATGGTGTCCAAAGCATGCAATAATCTCTTTTGAACAGTTGATATTGAGACGTATGTGCCACGTATGCTACTCTGTAAAGCTTCATAACGGCTCTAATCTGAGGTGCTTTCCTGGGAAGGTCTTCATAAGAGCCAGGTGCTTGATCATGGAGCTTGATGGGTTTTGCAAGTGCACTTGACAGTACTGTTCTTGTAAGAACTGTTCCAGAACAGATGGCTGTCGTGTCTTAAGATAACGTCTGACTGCTGCTGCTATCACTTAATTACCCAACTTTGTGTTATTTCAGTACTCCAGTATTGTTTTAAAATCTATAGAGAAAAAAAAAAACACTATGCAAAAATAAATGGAATTATGCAATATATCCAAACTTTTGACTGGTACAGAATCATAATGTGAATCTTTTTACCCTGCGCCCCCCCCCCCCCCCTTTTTCATTCCCATCCACTAGCTTGCTTTTCCCTCCATCAAAGGAGCAAGAAAGGCATGTAAACCTGAGCCGAGCACACAGAGAAAAGAGCCATCTCCCCTCTTCTGCATGGTCTAATGATCGTTGTCACTCTGAAAAGTTCTTTCACACACAATCACGGTTTCTTGAATTCCCAGCTAACGGATGGCTGCATCATCATCAGGATTCAAACTCGATGAATGCTTGTGCAACCCAAGATCCCCATGTGCATCTTTTTTTTTTTCTTTCTTTCTTAAATAATTTTTTTAATATATTTCAATGCAGTAGACCACCCCAGACAGTCAAGCATCCTGGGACAATCTTGCATGGGTTTGGCTATTGTAATCTTAATTAAGGAAAGTGAGAGTGCATTTGGATGGCTGTACAGATTCAGACTCTGGAAAGGATCAATGTCATGGGAACTGTCAAAACTTTGAAATCCCATCTTTTCCTTCCTTTAAACGACTCAAAATGACAGGAAAGAGACACCCACTTGACGAAACACACCACCACATAGTGAGTGCAGCCAAGTCAGGCTATTAGCCATGTTCTAGTGTTGCATTCATCAATGACGCAAAACCTTCAAAAAAAGAAAAAGAGGACTTACTTTTATTGTTCGTGTTCCTCTTGGCCATGGGGATGAGATCATCTGCATTGTGCCACTCGTCCTCCTGAGTTGCAGCTAGAGCATGGCTGATTCCCCATGGTGACAGCACGGGGAAGGCCCTGCCAAAACCAGAGCTTGCGTCACTCCCCGAAGCCCCTTTTGATCCTAAATTCTGAGTGGAACAGATCATTGGCGATTACCAAGCGGCGTCTGTGGGCCCATGACCTTCTCTGCTGACCACCTTACACAAGCAATCTCATTCACAAAACTAAACACAAACCACCGTTTCCTCTTTAGGGATCTGTTGTATGAAGGAAAGAGCCCGAGTCTCTCCTTTTTTCGACCTCCACCTGGAGATGTTTAAAGATAATTTGAAGGGCACACACCCAAGAGCTCCTGAAGTGTTCTGATATGTAGTGTTGAGTATGGAAGCCCACATGAAACAATTGGTTCAAATTGCAGCAAAAGTTTCCCATGTCTCACTTTTCCCCCTTCTTCAAAAGATCACAGTGTGTCTGTTTATTCGCAGGCCACAGTTTCCCCTCTATGTAGCTATAACTTCTCCTCCCTTCGATTTGTTCCTTCGATTACTCTGATAACTATTTCAACATGAAGATCAACCCAGCATTTTCAGACAGGAACCTTTTCCAGTCCAGTCCACACGCCTGAGAAAGAGTTCAGCCAAAGATACACCTATTGGGGAAAAAATGGCTCAATTTATCCACAACTACGCATTTGTAACTGAAGGTTGTAGCTTCGGTAGTGTTTACAGGGAGCATGGCTTAACAAAGACAGAGTCTAAGGAAAAGGTTGGAGGGGGGGGGGGGATAGATTTTACTAGATTTACATTTGACAGATTTAAGTGTCGGAAGAAAAGCACCTTGAACTGCTACTTCTTAACACCAAAAAAGAGCATTTGCTACCATGGGCTTTCATAAACTATGTCAAAATATATCAATGAAGAAATTTTATATCTTGTAGATCTGCTAAAACTATTGAGTAGGCGCATGTTCTTGGAAAAAAAATACTTCCATTTAACTTCAAAATTTCCCAAAACCTTGGTAAAAACATTTTTATATAAAGACACAGAGGTACCGATTTTTCCTGATCTGTCCAGCATTTTGTTCTGATCATTTTCAGGGTGGATTCAAATCTTCTACCACTGCTTTTAAGGTGGAGATGCACTATGAATGGGTCACCAGTTTATTGTAGATCACCATGTCCTTTTTAGACTCATTGACTCCTATAGGGGCAATTAAGAGTAGCTCACCTACTGGTTTGTTTTGGGAAGACAAAACGCAGAGATGACCCAGTTGGACATGGACAAGGTTGACCCAAGGGCACTTGAGATGCAAGGCGGCAGCCCGTGCACCATTGTGTCTCCAAATTTAATAACGTTTTAGATCCTTTAGATAATTTTTACAGCCCTTGCACATGGGGGGGAAAAAGCTTTAAGGGTTCTACCAGAAAACTACAACATTTCCCATAAAACATTAGAAATCTAAGGGCTTCACTCATCCACAACCCCTTTTAAGAAGCCCATTTTTCTAACTTACCAATCAGGCAATACCTTCAGCAGCAATACTTACTGAAAGGATGAAGAGTTTCTTTGTGCCATCTTCATCAGGGAAACCTCCAAGGGAGAAATCACCAGGTCCTGCTAAATCTTCATCCGTTACTGAAATAAAGATATCTTGGTTTGCCGTATCATCTTTAATTCTACTCGCAGGCAATGCTAAGGATGCTGTGGGAAGGAACGAGTTGAGAAAAAGTCTAAGTGCTAAAATGAGCAGGGAAGAGTTGATCATGTTGACGGATGATTCTTGATTTCCTTTGCGGCATCCACGCGAGATTTGATCAAATGTACAAAACCCTTACGACCCTGTCGCTTTTATAACTCTCAAACGGATAAGAGAAATGGTGAGGTTATGCTATAATCTGCCATGTAATAGAACCATCCATGAGATGATGAAGCCATTGTTCATACAAATAAGAGATCAGAGTTTTGAGTGGTTCTTTTTTTTTTTCTTTCTTTTGAAAGATGAGGTTATATTGTTGCTTTCAATTTTTTTTTTTAATGAATGTACTTTCCTGGCCATTTTCTTTTATTCCACCCCACTGAATGTTTTGCAGTTTCACCCTGGGTCAAGGGTCCTGCATGAATGGCACCTTCTGGATAAAGAGCGTCATACTGTGAATGGAATGAAATACAGCACAATAAATCTCACCAAAACAAACTCTTTTATATCCTGTAATCATCTCGTATTGTCCAAATCATGTTGTACTTTGATACTACAGTGAAAATAGTGTCAAGCCACATGTTTATTTGCAATCCCTAAAGTTCTCAGTTCTTAAAGATGCTCGAAATATCAAAGTAATGCAGCATCGATATTAAAATCCTCTTTTCTCCTAGGCTGGTTTTCGGTTCATAGGAAAACATAAGGGTTATGATTATTAATATCAATGAAGCTATAGCATTGGGAAGAAAAGAAATAGGACATGAATAATAGTTGTTGAATTCAGCTGAAGTGTTTTTACTTGGAACACTCAGCCTTTATTTTGTGAGTATTTTTGTTGGAGAGACAAAGCCTCTACTGAAGAACTAAACTGGTCTATGGAGACACTGGTGTTCCAGGAGCCGTATAACTGAGTTTGGAGCACTCTGTTATTCTAACCTCACTTTCTCTGTTGCCATTCTCCTCTCTGAGATTTCTCACTCTCCCTCTGCAACATCTATAAGCATTTTCCCAGCTTCAGCATACGTACCTATTATGATACCGTAATAGCAAAAAAATAAAAAATAAAACTTTTTGAAAAGGTCTTTTAGTTCTCATGGGCTAATGGGGATGCTGACAATTTTACTTCAAATAAAAAATGCCAATTCTTTGGCAAGATTTTAGAAAGTAACACTGATAAATTGTTAATATTTCATTAAAGTTTAAGAAAGTAATTTGGAGAGAGAAATTGTTCTTGGGAGGATGATTCTAATGATTCTAGTTTTCTAAAGGTTTCTTCTTGGAAAACTTTTACAAAAGGAAAATCCTCTGTTTTTGGTTTGTACATGGAACCTTTCTGGCATCCAAAAACGTACTTTTAGTAACTAAAACTTTTTGGAAATTAGATATGTACCCTTATGTTATCTAATACTGACTGATATTTCTGCATCGAAACATTTTTTCATATCTGTATTGCGATGCAGACAGGAGAAGCAGCTGTAGCTCAAGTGTTGGTTTTCTCTGAAAAGGAAACTGAACATCATGCCTACCTACAATATGTGAGTCCAGAGGTCCTAAAGATGTGCTTGTTTGCCTGATAATCTTGCAATGGCATATATTGTGGATTGTATTAACAATTCCAAAGGAATACCATTCCAAATACGGTACATCTTGTCATTCTCACAGAGGGCGGAGTTATCATGGCGACTGATATTCCCTATTCTAGTGAGAAGTTGAAAACAAAACTAGTAATTTGAATACTCAGGAAACATGTACATCTTATTAAGCTAACAGACTAAGTCTGCCTTGCTTCAATAATGTAAACATCTGAAATTCCCTTCACTTGTCAGAAAATGTTGTTTCCCAATTAGTTGTGTGTATATATATGAGTCCAGTTCCATTTTGTATCCATCAGGTCCAATCAAATTCATGGAGATAAAAGGGCAAGGGTAAACTATTGCAATTCCACCAAATGTTACCAGTGTGTACAGCTCTGGGGATGTTCAAGTCTTGGACCTACTTTTAAGATGTTGAAATTATCTTAGATGTATCATGTAAAAGCTTGATAAATTTTATGGTCCAGCCATAATGTTAACCCCTCCAATGTGAATTGAATAATATCATCAATTATCTACCAGCGACCTGGTGACTGGATCATGGGCTGCAAAAGCACCAACCTCTCACCAGGACACCCACTGTACCATTGCCTGCCACACACAGGTCCAAGCAGGCAAAGCGCCCAAACCGGCCCACAAAATCTCCAAACCCCAATCCGATCGAGCACCCATGGGATGCGGTGGGTCCACTGAGGTCCCACCCCACAACCTGCAACACCCAAACGATCTGCACCAGACACCACAGCACGCCCCCGAAGTCTCGCAGAGGGCACATGTTTAACTTAACTGGCTATAGTTTTCCATTAAACTTATCACGGTCTGTGAAGATGTTGACTAGGTTTATATAGTTTTCACTGAGATCAAGAGCAAATAATTGATTTCCTTATTGGACAACAGTCTCAGCAGGATAATTGCTTGTTATGCTGGTAATGTTCTTGTAACCTCTGAGACATTGTCAGTCCTTGGTGTTTAGCAGGGAGTCTCGGGTTTAATTCTGAGCTTGGGTTCCTGTCTTTGCTGAATTTCTGTTCATGTTCTCAATGCCCCCATATGGGTTTCCCTTGGGGGCTCTGGTTTCTTCCCACCTCTCAGACATGCCAGTAGGTGGATTGACTAAGATCATTTGTTTCTTGCAATGAACTGGGGTACTGTCCAGAAAATATTCCTGACTCACATCCAGGGTTTCCAGGATTGACTCCAGATCTGGGAACCATCGTAACCCCAACCGGCATGAAGTAGTTATTTCAAGTGTGTGTCCTACTGTATAGTGTTTGACTGAGTAAGATACCGCACTCTTTCAGGATTACTGAGCATCACGTCATCAACTGCTGCATCTTCCTTGGATCCAAATGTGGCTTCATAGCTTTGACTATGGCAAATGGCGTTATCATCATCATTACCACTCACGTGTGCTGCTAGGACCTATCTTGTGGTTTCTTCTCTTTAAATTTTACACTGTTTGGGATTGACAGGAAGTTACGTGGCCATATTGTATTAACTTGAGTTGTATGTGGTTCAGTTGACACTGAGGTATTTTCTGCCAGTGCGCCAAGGCAAGTCATCATGGCTATGACTTTTTTTTCTTTTTTTTTTCCATATCCCAGGATCCAAAGCACAAACCAAGCTATTCAAATTGTTAAACATTTATAGTCGGGTAGGGAGTACTGGTTGACCAGCCAAAGTATTTTCTGTTTGATTGTGATTTGCCAGACCAGGCATGGCCATTCAGACCACTTACGTGTGCCAAGCTCCAGGGTTGCCTATCCTAATTAATTGGCTAGGAGTTAACTGCGAGTTAGCTTACAAGTCTGGTCTCTACCTTTAGGTATTATGTTGGAACGACTGCTAATGGAGGCATCAACAAATTGTGTTGTATTTGGCTTCTTTGGCAGACACCAGAACGTCATTTTATTTGTTACTCCGTCCAGAGTATAACTGGAGGTATGTTATATTGTGTTTTACTGATTAGCAGCAGGCTCTGAGCCCAGTCTTTGTTAATTTTTCAGGTAGTATTGTCTTGCTTTGCCCATTGCCTCCCGTTGGAGGAGGATTGGGACTTTACAGGACCTGGCACCAGAGTCACAGACGTAGGCAACTTTTGCACTCTTGTGGGCAGTCAGATTTGATGCGTTTGGGTTAAATAATGACTAATATGGGTGTGTGATATATTTATATTAGATTAGCAGATAACTTTTATAATTTGACTCCGTGAAGTCATTTTGGGACTGTATGTGAATATCCATATAAAACCTCACATTGTACTCAAAATTCTCATTGTCCTAAACTGTTAAGCTTTCCAAAATTTGATAGAAAGAACAGATCTTTGCCGAATTCACACCTAGGATTTTATAGCTTATTTCTCTACAACATGTTCCTTCTGCAATTATGACTTTAGTGGGGGTTTTTTTATGGATTTGGCAGGCTGAAGCCAACTGCATCTATTGAGGTTTAATTTTAGTTGCAAAAAAATTTTAGTCAACATCTTGTTGCTTATGGTTTCACTCCATATTCCTAGGAGAAATAATAATTTTTAAGTGTGACTTTCAGTTTAGTTTGATTGGCGGTTAATTTTGCTAGTTTTAAGAATCTATTTCTTGTCAATTTATAAATTGTCTAGAAATAAGCTTGGTCTTATTTTTTATTTTTTGTTATTATATTATTGAATGTTTTATATACAGTTCACTAGATTCAAGATATTTTTCTCATCTGTCACTTTTTGCAGTGTAAAGTTGTTAGAAGAGGAAGTGCAGACAAAATCATAAGCATCAGCGTTATAACGGTTCTTAAAGTGTATCTACCATGTGTGTTAGTCTTCACATGTTATTTACACCAAAGCAAAATATAGTCGTCTCTTTAAGCTGAAAGTAGAGATGGTGTATACTGTTTTCACGGAAGTCATTGTTTTATTGTCTAAGTCATTTCCACAAGTCTGGTGGTGATGGAAACAGTTATGGATTTTTGTTTTTTTATTTATTTATTTATTTATTTATCAACATAAAAGCACTTGGCAGTGCATAACTCATGAGGAAGTATTATCCATTTCCTTTGTATGAGTGATCTCTGGATAGAAACCGACAACCTGGCAAATACAAATACAAAAATATTCTATGAAATTTGTCTCTGCTTGAATGTAGAAAAAAGTGAAAGATCCTAAAATCTAGCTATAGTTTCTTAAAATAAGTTTACAACAAATCAAATAGATTATTAACCTTATTTCTAGTCAAATGTTCTTAAAATTCCAAATGAAAACTGTCTTGTTCTTTTGGCTGATACTTTCCTTCAATAGATACATTCCTAAAAAACTAGCAAAATCATCTTTCAACAGAACAGCGCATTTTTCACCTGCGTATTAATCTTATATTTGTTTTGTTGTAAACTTATTTTAATAAATTATGAATAGGTTTGGCTAGATTAAAGAATATTTCACTTTCTAAGAGGCAAAAATTTCTTGCAGTGCACATAAATTGACAGTATACCGCGAGCTGCCAGAACATTACAGCACAATTACATTATACATGGTATTGTGTAGCAGCAAACATCTTGAGCGGCGACCTCGTCTCCCCTCTCGTCTGTTCCAACCATTCAGCATCAGCAGGATCACTAATCACCGTCCTGATCATCTCTCACCATCTGCACCTGTTTCTCACTGTTCCTGCCTAAAGTCGTACCTACATGTTTTTTATGCTTGAATAATTCATAGGTCACTGTGTGGTTTAACAATCAAAATAAAAACATCCCTTTGAAACTGCTCAGGTACAGGGACTGGACTGAAAGACAAAAACGTCCTTCAGGAGGCCTGGAGAACTACTGTGTTCCTCAAGTCTACATTACAAATGCGAAAGCATGTCTCTTTGGAAGCAAAATATGAAGAACTTACTACTGTATTAGGCTCAAGTCTTTAGTGCTGTATGCTGAAGCGTAAAGTTTTCTATCCCTCCAGCTTCACCTTTAATGTTCAAAGCACCGACACTGGAGCCTCCTTCCAAAAAATTCTACATGAATGCATCACATGTTTATGAGCATTGTCTTCCATAGAAGTACCTGAATTGGTGTCGTGGTAAACCAGTCACTAGATGAACAATGATTACTCTGGAGCTCGTCAGCTTCTGACATGGACGGTCCTGTACTGTACTTTACCATGTTTGGTGGATTCGCCAACTGTTTTAAAAAGTCTCACCTTAGATTTAGTGGAATGCAGCAGGGAATGTTTAGAATGGCATTTTGCATGGTTAAATTCGTGTTTTCTTATATTTCTATAAAATATACCTCTCACTCATGGAAACACCCGTCCTTGTAAAATAAGCTGCGTTATGAAGGTCGTTAAAAGAACTTGGTAGCAGGTTCACTTGATCTTACTTCCTGAAACATGGTGGCACGACACCCGATTTGCGAACTACCGTTCTGCCGAATTAACGTTGAAAGGGTCATCAGGGGCTCCAAGAGGACTTAAGGACCGAGATGGTGTTGGACGCTCTGTTGTCCAGAGTGCAGACCATGGTTTCCAGGAACAATGCAGCTGATGAGATGCTCTCCAAGGAAAATATGGGTCTGACATCATGGGTTCTTAAATCTCACAGCTGAGCCAACACGCTCTTGCCACAATCAGCACTCAGTGAATTTCCACTGCTGAGGGGAAAGAGGGGGGGTGGGGGGGGGGGGGGCTGGACGAGGGGAAATGGGGTGTGAATATTACCTTAGAACTTGCACTAATATCTGATCCTATTATGAAAGAAATCTTTTTTTTTTCTGCAAGTCATTGTAAACATTTATTCCTAATTTCTGGTTATAATATATACAAGAGGTCAGGAGTACATTGAGCATGTTTCTCATTAAGGAATATTAATGACTATATCATTTACAATACATGGAATTGTGCTTCTGCCAGTCAAGCTGTACATCTACTCTCTGGCATTCATTAGCAATGAAAATATTACTTTGTTGGTGTAACACTGATTCTTTCCCCCCTTAAAATGACTGTGGGGAAACGAGAGAGAGAAAGAGAGCACTGAAAAAGACCACAAAGTTGTTTAAAAGACAAGAGTGCATGTAAGTAGTAGAGGCTTGGAGCTTCAGTTTCAGGGTTAGGTCCAGGAACAGTGTCCTTAAATGCACTTGGCACCCGCAGTATTACCCTAGACTGCCTCTGGAGAGGAACATGGGAGGCTGTTATATGAATCCTTTGTCTCCTGTATTTCAGGAGCACGCCGCTTCGCCCAAATTGCTGCTTCTAATCACCGTTACCCCATTTCAAAAACAACAAATAACCACCTTGATCGATTAGTAGCGAAGTGTAGCTCTTGATACGACCACAAATACTGAATTCCATTCCCAGCTTTCCGGCTGTAATTTGCCTAATTGGAGCTAATAATTGATTTAGTATTAGTCACAGGAGAAGATGGATGAAATAAGATTCAGAATAGCTGGACCAGGTTCCTGCCTGCTGCCTGCTCCACATTTATAAACCATTATGTCTGCTGAAACCGAGCCAGGTGGCCAATTTATCTGTTAAAAAGGCTCGGTTGTTCCACTATATATCCATTAAAAAGTGCTGACAGCATACAAGAGCTTTGACCTGTCACTGTAGCCTTTCTCCAAGAAGCTGAACGTGCACTTTTCTCCTCGGTGGACCCACATACTGATTTGTTTGCTTTGGCGTAGCCGGCTCTGTTTTAGGAAGTATCCCTCATGTCATGCCATGAGAGTTTGTGCACGGTCACGGGATCCATAGTCGTCAGCGCGACATGGCACATGCTTGTCCAAGGCCAAGGCTGTGTGCTTATGATGACTAGGGATGTGAGTTAAAGTGATATGGATTCAATATGCTGCATTATGATGCCATAATGAATTCTCAGTTCTCAGTGGTTCTTATATCTGTATTCAGATTTAAACCCAAATGGCACCAGATTTTCACCTCTGTGAACATAAGAAAACACTAGAAAAAAAAAAGTTATACCTAGTTTCTTTTTTTTTTCTTTTTGTTTTATTATTACAAGATTCTCTACTTAATTTATTCTGTTCCTCAAATTATAAAACATACTAGATTCCTAACCAGGCAGTTACTAAGGATGAATAAGTGGATGATGCGTGTGTGTGGCTCATCGCCGATGACTGACTGTATCTGTATCTTGCATCCTGATAAAAGTAAAACCTATTTTCCCATTTTTTTAATGTTAATTAAAAAGCAACTTTCTATAAATGTTTTTATTATTATCATTATTAAAATTTATGATTTTTGAAAAATTATTATTATGAATTTATCATGGGCAGTGGCATAGCTAGAGATTCTGGGCCCCTTGAAAGCCTAATATACTGGACCATTGACCAGGCCACTTTTCACTTTTTTGAGGCCCCCTAAATCTTTACATGCCCACCCACATCTCACCCCTGATCATAGGTGTCTCACACCTCCATGGTCAGTGATTCGCATCGTTCCTCCATGTGCATTGAGTTTGTATGTTCTCCCCAAGCTTGGTGTGTCTCCTCTGTGGTCTCGTGCCCCACTTTTCCTGGCATAGTCTCCAGGCCCCATGTGACCCTACAAAAAACATCTACCATCATAATAACTCAGACATTGAGAAATCTGAATATTGACAAGTGGTTTATTCAGCAGGAATGGTGAACAATCTGTCAGTCATCTCCGTATTGCCTTGACAAGACAACAAATCACCAGTCGTGGAAGTCTCATTACAAAAGACAAAATATTCCCGATGTAAATAATAATAATAATAATAATAATAAAAAAATTTCAGTTTGATTTAACGACAGTTTAATATTAAGTGTCTTTTTTAACCTGTGGAGTTAGACATAAATTATACGAGCAACTATAATGTAGCCACTATAAAGATCTGCACTGTTACAGGCAGACGTGAATAAGTACAGCTAGCAAAATAACATTGTTTTAACTGGTTATTGTGTTAACGTTAAATGTAGCCTGGAAATTATAGAAAAAAATAGGAATCGTCATTTTTAAAACGTTAACATACAATGAATAAACATGCATGTTCACATTTTTCTTCTGTGATCCATCTGACACTGTAACCGTGTGTACGCTAGCAAGTTACTAGCCGTTGATCTCTTGTGGTAATTTAGCGACCGCTAAGGTTGTCTAACTTTCCAATGACAAATGGTAGTGGAAAAACAATGCACAGTAATTTCTTTGTATACACTACAATACTCGATTTAACTACATGTACAGTCATTTCTGACAGTATAAGTTGGAACTATTTATTTTTATTACATTTTTGAGACAGTAAACATAAACTGATCGCAGGTATGAACCAAAGCTGTGGAATGAAACGTTGAACCGCCATCTCCGAGGAGTCATTCAAGCCGATTGTCTGAATTTCATATAACAATCGATTGTTATACCTAATGTGCATAGATTTGAGAGAATTTCTAAATTGCACTTGCACATTCCCAGCAGTTACATTACACGTTGTACTGCCTTATATAATTAATATATAACTACACAGTTATTAGACACTTAATATCAATCAAGACCCCCCCCCCCCCCGCAGTATTTCCATTCCTTATTTCTTCTTTAAAACCTTTAAAAAAAAAAAAAAACGTACACTTAGTGAGATGTGTTAAAGCGTGATGATGACTAAGACAATGTACTGTACACCTTGAAGCAGCTCCATCACTGTGAACTCTTAATTTCTGTCAGATTAATCTTAAACATAACATTTCATCATATCCAAACAGATTAAGAAATATCTTGACATTATTCCATTTACAATACATTAAAAAAAAAAAAGGTATAACAAAATTAATTTAGTAACAAACAGCGAC
This sequence comes from Clarias macrocephalus, assembly GCA_011419295.1. Lineage (NCBI taxonomy): Eukaryota > Metazoa > Chordata > Actinopteri > Siluriformes > Clariidae > Clarias > Clarias macrocephalus. Next base: position 19,955 of record JAAGKR010007479.1, on the reverse strand, counting down.
ACACAATATCAGTCCTAGCTAATTAAAAATCTTTGGTATAGTTAGAAGTTATATTTTGCTATGTAACTCAAACATGTACGCTTGTATTTTATGTATTTTTGTATTTTATTAAGATACGGTTATGGCTGTGGATATAGATACTGTGGCTGAGTAGAATTGAATAGAGCTTTATATCTGTGATAGCGTAATTATTGCTTTAAAAAAATAAGAAAGAAAAACACAACATTTTTTATCCCATCGAACAAGACAGTATTGCAATCCATAAATTTTGCACTATGTTTCATTATAACCATTGCAAAATTGTTCGTTTATTTTTTTTGTTTGTTTGTTTTTTGTAAAATGTTGTAAATAGAATAAAATTCTTAAGCAGAATATTAGCTTTTCCCAAAATCCCCAAGTTAACATCTTCAAGCTGTAGGACCTTCCAATAAATTATGAATACTTATTTAATGTAATGAACCAAATGAGCTGGACTTAGCTAGCTTAAAGTTTTATCCATCGACAAATATTGTAATAGAACCTATAACAGAAATTCTGAAACTACGTCCAAGCATGATGCTTTTCTTGGTGGAAGTCAGTGATCAATGATAGCTCGTAAATCTTCAATGCTAACCTAAAAATCTAGCAAAAGGAAAGCTACACTAGCTATGTTTACATGCAACATAATGCTTCATTATCCAATTCATAATAATCTCCTTATAATAATTGCAATTTGCAAAATATGGACTTCTTGAGTCTTAAAGTCTTGCACAAAATTTCACAAAAAATCGCCTAATCGTTTTTAGTGCAATGCACAAGTAAAGCAAACAATCTGAAGTCAAGGCTTTGGCATCAGAAAATGGTTTGATGGTCATTGGATTTGGTCCTTGTCTTGACTTGGCCATGACCTCCTTGAGTCTCGTTACTGACTTGATCTCGGCTGGTCCTGCTCTTGGACCTGACAATTGTGGACAAACAACATTCCTGCGGTCCCAAATTTTCAGTAATGTTTTAATGTCAGATATAATTCAAAACGCATCTCTAAGTGATAAAGTATTTGCCCCATCATTTGAAGATTGCATGCTTGGATTCCAACGATACCAAAGGCATCTTTCGCCGGGATCCAAGAGATGTCTCCTCTCCCCGTCAGTCACATGTGCTTGGCTGGCTTCACGTGTTTGGGGGAAAGGTATACAGTATGTTAGCCTTTATCTACTTGGTTGGTAGCTGTTGTATGATTGGCAGAGCTGGCAGGTGGGTTGGAATTAGCTGGGGTAAATGGAGAGGGCATACACTTTTGTTCTTATAACAACCTTGATACTGAACCTTGCTCCTTAAATGTGCATAACTTTGGCCTAAATTACATGCAAATAAACAGAGATTGTCTACCTAACACCCAGTTTAGGGTATATATAAATTCATTCACACTAGTAAAAATATTTGCATGTAAACATAGCTGCTGTTTAGAACTTTAATAGGACTGGAAGTTTGTCATTCACAGTGTTTTTTTTTTTTGTTTTGTTTTTGGCATAGGGATCTTGATGAAGTACAAATATCAATAACTTAAAATGGTTAAAATAATAATAATAATAATAATAATAATAATAATAATACCAAAATTGCAAATTGCAGGATCACGTTTTTCCTCCTTGCATTCACAGATCACACACAAATACATTTGCTTGCATACATCATTGCCTAAACTTTTAAAAAGAGCATTATTATACTGGTGCCCACAAGGCTGTGCAAAAAAAGGGAAGACCTCCACATCCAAACCTCTAAAACTTCAGTTCACATCCCCCCCCTCCCCCATCCCCCAATCCTCCCCCCTCACCCAGATCGAGTTTTGCCAACCCTTATACTATACTACAAAATAGCACCATTATATAGTGGGTAGAATTCTTATATTGTTCTGTTATATAACAGCATGACGTATGACCGTAAAATAAGGAATGAAAAAAAAAAGGTGGTTAACATAAATAGGATTATTGAATACAGAGACGGCTAGACGGACGAGAGTGTGGATTTGTGGATTTGGAAAGAAGATTCAAAGGAACATCGACACAGTCCGGATTTCAGAAAGCAGCAGTCCGCTGGGTTAGCGGAATGTTCCAGAAGAACGTTGGACTCTGTGTGGAGAGCCTGTGTGGATCCTCAGAGATGCTGAAGTAGTGGTGTTTTGGTCTTGATAAACAGGGATGGACAAATCTTACATTTGTGGGTTTTTCGGTCGCAGACAGCTAACATGTTGTAATACTGGGTCGCGAACTAGCCAGTTAAAAGTAACGGATGACGTTTACTGTTATTATAATTATTATTACCTACGTAGCAAGTTGACCTTTTGGCTGCGAGCTAAATGCTTCTTCTTACATTTTTCATGAAAAAAAATATATATTTGAATCAAGTCATAGGGTGAGCGGTCAGGAAGGTGATGGCTTTGGGTCAAAGGATATCATGCCTTTACCCCTTTCAATGTGAGTAGTGCAGCAGGTGGTCATGTTTTTGCTAGCTCTGAGCTTCGGCCCAACAGCACATCCTATGTTTTTTATGCTTCCTTTTCAGAGTCAGATTACTGAGTGCTCACTGTAGGTATGGTGGCTCTGTGTGTTAAGCCTCCGCGCTGCTGATTGGAAGGTCAGGAGTTCGAGCCCCAGCTCCACCCTGAGCAAGGCCCTTAACCCTGACTGCTCCAGATTTGTCCACCCCTGTACTGTATCTTTAGCAAACGGTTGTTGGTTGTGTGAAGTTTTGCTAGACTCGACTCGCATCTTTTATATAATACTGACAGACTTACTGTGAAAAAAGATGCTTACTCTTGTATGTGGTGTACATGCTTTGGTGAAAATGTTGGCTTTTAAATTTTTTTTTTTTTTCTCTTTTTTAAACCAACCATGCAGAGTCTGATAGTATTACAGCTCGAAGCAAGAACGCTTCCTGAAGACGAAAGAGTTGAGAGTTGCCATTCCATAGACTTCTCTAACCTTTGCACGAGGTTTCTATTACTCCTTTTTAATATAATATATAAAGACATTGTCCTGCTTAGCCATGTCCTCATCCTGCAAACCATCTGCTTTTAACAATATTCTGTCTAAACAGCTCTTGAATCATTCTGATTAAGCTCTTGTTTTTGTTGAAAACAAAACAAAACAAAGATATTTCTCATCAGTGCTAGAGCTTGAGTACTGTCTTCGACTAATCAGAAATGGTGCTGAAATTCTGCCAGCTTGCATTTTGCACCGGATTGCAGCAATCTGGAATTAATTGCGAAGGCATGTCTGTGTGTTTATGTGTGTATATGCGGGAGGGACCGTTGCAACGTTCATTTCACCCATGACACAGAAAAAAAAAAAAAGCAAAAAAAAAAAAAAAAAAGCCTTCACCTCTCCTCTCCTCTCCTCTCCTCTCCTCGCCTCTCCGGTGACCCACTGGCTCTATCCCACCCGTCAGGAAGTGGTGCCTCCAAACTGTTTGGGTCAATGCATGTTTCCAGTAGCTCTCTTATACAGGACGTTTCACTGCCATATGATGTAGCAGCCGCTGTTATATGTTACTATATTCATTTTGCCGTTTGGACAGACGTTGTCCCTCACCGGTGTGGAATGGTGCAGTGTCTAGGATAGTCAGTTGTACAGGGTGTATGTACATAGAGCTGGTCCATAATCCACTTTCTGTTTTTTTTTTTTTGTTTGTTTGGTTGGTTGGTTGGTTTAATTTTTTTCTTTTTTTTTTTTTCTTTTCTCTTTTTTTCTTTCTTTTTTTTTTGTTGTTGTTTTTTTTTTTTTGCTGTTAGAGTGAACCACTCTTCTCGTCTTGGCACTGTCCATTAGTTCCCCACATCCTTCGCTTAACTACATCCGATAGTTCCTCCCCCCGGTGTTCCCTCGGCTCGCGTTCTTCTGATGAACCTCCTGAAATGCAAAGAGACGGCGACATGACCTTCGTAAGGAGGGAGAGAGAAAGAAAAAGAAAGAAAGGAAGAAAAAAAAAACACCACTATGCGGCATGCTCTTCTAGGAAAGTAAATAACGATTACTCTGGTATAATGTTACCACCCCGAAGTTAGTTATTTTCCTCTAACACTAAATCCCAAAGTGTTTGATTCCTTCTGTAGCAGCAGTTTATCAAAAATATAAATGATATTACAAATGACACATCATACTTTGTTTTTATATATTCTTATCCAGTTACAGTTCCTGTTATCACTTACGTTTTAGCAGCTATAAACAGACGTTCCCTCACCATCCTCTCTTTTTTCTCTCTCTTAAAAAACAAGAAAACGCAGCTTGTCACGTTACTGTGAAAGTGTAAAGGCTTTACAAAGCAAGCACTGACACTAGAGACTCCTTCCACAAACATTACACATTAGATAGATGGAAAAAGAAATCACCATATCAACCTTATTTTTCTTTGTTTAGCAACACTACCAAGTCCTTGTATCAAAGGAAATTCAATCGGCACGGAGAAATCCACAGCGCAGTGGTGTGTAATGTGGCGCGTAACACGTGTTTCCAATGAACGAGTTACAGCCTGTCATCTCCTCATACAGGAGAGGAGAAACACAACCTCCTTCTGTACTCAACGCTCCTCGGTGCTGGGAGAGACGTATGTAAAATTGATGAAGAGTAGAGCAGCATGTGAGCCTTGTGCAGAAATAAGTGAGCTTCCTGTACGTGACATATGGGAACACCACGAAACTGAGAGAGAGAGAGAGAGAGTGCAGGTCTACCACAAAAACCACTTAGCCACGTCTCCTGCTAATGGTTTCCTTTTTTATATGGGGCTCTAAAAGCATGCAGGCAAACATTTAAAGGGGAATTTCACCTTTTTTTTTTCCTTTAGATAAATTAAGGGGTTAATTAACAACTGGGGTGTTTAAACCTTTCAACCCTGGACAATTCGTTGCTAAAATGGCTTACGTTGGTCACTATTTGGACTTCCTGTCTTTAATTCAATGCTGGTTACCAAGGCCCACCCATTACAGGGCCCAATGCACACAAACATACACACGGTCAGGTTCAGAAATCGAGTAGCAATGGAAAGTTTTTTTTTTTGTTTTTTTTTGGGAGGCGGGTCAAAATCTGAGAACCCAGAGGAAACCGACCGACGTAACCTGAGCTCAGGTTCAAACCAGGAACCTGGGAAAGTGGGGTGGTTGCATGCACCTCCAAAACACATCAAATACAGGTCTACAAAAAAAAGCTGAAAGTGTTTGCATATAAACTACACTTTCAATTCAAGCCTAGAGGTGTTGGGTGAACTTGAGCAGGATGGCCCAAATTCCACACCATACTAGATCGCTGCTATTAAGGGGGGGTGGCGCAGGTGGCTAAGGCTCTAGGTTGTCAGTTTGAGGATCTGAGGATCTGAGTATCTGGTTTGAGCCCCGCAGTTGGTACTGTAGGTTGCCACACCCCATAGCACCCAGTCACTCCTCCCAAGCACGGTTAGAAAAGTGGAAGGGTTGTGTCAGGAAGGGTGTGAAACTGTGATACATAAAGAAGCGCAATTCAAAATGAATAGGGATCTACAGTAGGTGTTGTGATATGGTATGAGTGTTCCCTGGTGTTTTCCATCCCTAGCGATCGCCACATGGCTTTGCTGATACTTTGCATGAAGTTAAACTCGTATTGCTCGTATAAGGGTAGTCCTGCCTCCTGGTGCTGGGCATCGCCTGACTTCTATTCTGTATTATTTTGAGCTTTTTTTTTTTTTTTTTTAAACATTAAGGTGAACTAAATAAAATGGGGCAGCAATAATAATAAACATTATTCCTAAATCATGTAAGAATAATCTGGCCAAAATATCAGGATGTCAAGAAGGTCAAAAAGGTCAACTTTTCCCAACTCAGTTTCACTGCATAAGCTGGAGAAAGAGACTAGCTAACTTTTCAAATAAATGCAATTTGTCCTATGCCAATTTGTTCACATGGTCCCTGCATGCCTATAGCCCAGTTACAAAAATAATACCCAGACTTACAACCATTTAAGAATTATAGACATTATGGATGACTTCGCTGGTAATTTAGACATGAAATAAATCAGATGTGTTTTGTCATTTTTCATATCTAGACTTTTTTATCAGACCCGTTGTTACAAAATGTCAAGAAATGTTAGTCTGAACATTTAAAACTACATTTCTTTGGACTATTTATCTTAGTTTTTTCGTTTTTTCACAGTTAATTATTCTTGAAAAGTTAATTGATTTTCTCTTTAAACAGACATACATAGACAAGCTCTTCGTAATTATTACAAAACTCTTTATACTTTCCTTTTTTAAATATAATTAAAAAATGAAGAAGAAAAAAAAGACGTACCTTACATGGTGTATGACTGTGACCAGAAGATATAGGTTTCTGTAAAAAGCAGAGAAAATTACAAACATCTAGAACCTTTCAAATCCCAAAAGCATTAAATAACCAGCAAACCGCCTGGCTACATCTATATAGGACCTTTATTGATCCTGGAATACACAAAATAAATGTAACGATGTAAATAAATACAGTATATGATGTATTAAATATAAATGACTCCGATAGGATTTACAAACTACAGAGTGACTTGTTAAAAAAAATATAGATTTGATTTGTAACTTTCGGCTGCTGTGACGCGTCGATCTGACGCTCACCTTTGGCGTTTTGGGCGTGTCCGTGTGCCGTTGCTCTCGTACCGATCGTGGCGCTTTACCAGGTTTGACTGGTGCGCAGTACATCTCGAGTCGTTTCAGCTCACAGCTCTGGAAGCAGCATTCATCTACGATGCCACGGTTGTGCAAGCGCCGTGAGTTGGGGCCGTAGCCTGTTGGCTTGCCTGTGGTGCAGACAGGAGGAAAAACAACAAAAAAAAAAAAAAAAAGAAAAAGAGTACAGAATGACTCTGAATCAAACTCCATGTGACTTAGTGGATGGTCAGTTTGTTGCCCGGATTCTGAAGTTGGCTTTTGTGTTTCGGGCTGAAAGCAACACTAAAACTTCAACGTTCCTGGATGATAACTGTACGGTGCTTAGCAACAAATCTGACGTCTTCTATGAGCCAGATGGAACTCTGGAACATTTGGACCGGTCTATACAAAATCACTGATGGAAACGGTACCAGAGAGGAATTGAGTTGATTAAGGAGAATAGAAGCATGGTGAGGTATCAGTGAGGAAACAATGTACATGAACCTTTATTATGTTCCATGCTTTTAAGGATGTTTTGTTCCTGCTTTAGTCCTTGCTGCTATAGGAACATAATCGGCAATAGGGTGGGATGAACCAAAGTGATTATTTTTCTATAACAACATGTCCTGAAGTGTTGTATTTCTCTTATGAAAGCAACGATGCAGCAAAGTACAATTTAAATATATTTCTAAAGATGCGTTGTTTCTATAGAAATGCATTTTTTGAATCTATATAAAGCTGTGGACCTTCGTAATAAAACCAAGGATTCAGCCATGTTGTGGTGTAATACATGTTAGTTATTCCATACCAAGTGACCTTCAAAAAGACTGATCTTTCTGAGTACTTTAGTCAATAGTGGCTGATTAAAACTCCCTGAACCAATACGTGCAAGAATGTTGAGAGGTTTGATTTTGAACGGCTATAACGCTTTATCCTGGGCCTATCCCAGGAGACTCGGGGCATAAGGCGGGGTGCACCCTGGACTACGGGAAATTTGCGAATAATGATTAAAAGACTGTGGACGGTTGGAGGAAACCGGAGTACCCGGAGAAACCCACCAAGCACAGGGAGAACATATTGTACAAACTCCCGAGGTGGGAATCCAGCCCGGACCCTGGAGGAACACGGCGACAGCAAGCCACTAAGCCTCCGTGCTGCCTTGGTTTTTCCTGATAATGTTAATAACCATACTGTATAATTATTTAAAAGTTCATTCGATACTTTTACCTACATTTTGCCGATTAGCTAATTCTGCATTTGCATGACAAGCTACCAACATGTCGTTTCAGACTTATGAAGAGTTGATCTCAGTCTTTGCTGTCTGCACTTTGTAAACTGGCTAAATAAATCCATCATTAGACCGATTCCACCTAATCACGTCCAGCTTCCTGGTTTATATTATTTCTGCTGCACTTTGCTTTGTTATTCTTTCTGTTATGCAGTTCTTGGTTGAATTTGAATTCTGTTTGCACTGTTACAGTGTTTGTATCAGTGATGTGGCATCAATCCATTTTTATTTGTATGCTGCTTGTTCGAAAAATAGACGTGTGACAAGAAGCTGCTGTAAAGAAATCCAGAGATAGATATGGTTGCATCGCTAACAGCGGTCCCTAAATCCTCATTGATGCGTCTTATTTATGGGGTTTCTATGAGTCTCTTCGCCACTCTGTGGACTCAAAAGACGGTGAATAAAACCGAGCCGACCTAGACGATGCTGAAAAGCGATACCAGACGGACCAACCAGTCGTTGTGGCCTGTGTTATCATGATTTCTAGGGAGTCAGACAACGCCATAGGGTACAATGTAGGGTACGGCGTGCGGCTACACAAGCCCTATCGCATACGCCTGATGCAGAAGCATAAATCAGCATCAGGATTACTCAATGAGGGAATCTTGAAAACTTGAAACGGATCTCATGCTCTTCTGGACCCCACTGGATATTAGGATCATACATAAATGATCACATTAGATTGCTTGTGAATAAGCGTCCTGGGATGAGCAACAGGACGCAGTTAGGATTACTGCAGCAGAGCTCCAGATGAGATTAGGCACTAAAGCATGAACCACACAGTAAACTAAAACTAAGGCCAAGGAAATTTGTTTCCAGTATCAATTGCTTTCAGACATGTGGATCTGCTGAAGTAATTAAAGATGAACCGACGGGTCACGGCCGATGTCCAGCTCCTCAACCATTCATAGTACCACACATGGGGTCAACAGAAAAGCGTCCACGCTATCATCTGGAAGTAATGAGCTTGACTCCTGGATGAGTCTAGGGATCAGATCGGCAGTGCTCCCAATGGGTGGTGAGGTGCCGTACAGTACCTGCACTCTCACATCACTCACAGTGACCCTGGCAAACCATGATAGCGCTATCCTCTGAGTAGCGATGCTTGAGTAGCAGGATGGCGTCACATGTCTCTTGCTCCCCCTGTTTGATGGACAGCACCTCCTTTTCAGCTGAATATCTTTTATATACATAAAACTTGTGCAGTTTTGGTGATTTTTAATATTCCATGTTTTATTATGGACCATTACTACAAATAAATTGTATTTCAAAGAAAAGTGGCTAAATCCTTGCGCATGCTGTCAATTATAGTTCTTAAAGCGGAAGAAAATCGTAATTGGACAAAACTGGAATCGACAGGTCGGGTCAGGTTTTTTCAGTCCAGGGTCTGGGTTCGATTCCCGCTCAGGCTCGTTTGGTGAGTTTCCTCTGGGTCCTCCGGTTTCCTCCCACAGTCCAATTGCAGATTAGGCTAATTGGCGTTCCCAGAGTATGTGTGTGCACTGCGATGGATTGACCTGCGAGCAGCCCACCTTACCCACCCATACACGATAAAGCGGTATTGACGATCAGTGAGTTTTATCTGCATTGGTCAAACTGCAATCGGTGCATCTCTAACGAAAATGTCAACTCTGATATACTAATGATCCGACTCTGTAACAGACGCTAGTGTACAGTATGCGGATTATGATACACTCTCTAGGAACATGAAAGAGCTTAGTCATAAAATATTAATGACTATCAACTTCGAAGGGGTATCAGATGAAGGGTGTCGTCATGGATATCAGATAGAATGGTACAAGAGCAGCTAGAAATAGGTAGGAAATCTTTAAGTACTCTTACGTATCAGGTCCATTAAGGTGTCTGAATGATGCAGAAGCTATTTCTTCTCTATTTGCCCCTTTCCAATACACATACACACATAATCACACACACATGCACCAAATCCTAATCTCCCCCTTCCGGTGGCCTTTATAACGTCTGCTGGTCTCCACTAACGATCCCCTGCTCACGTACAGCAATACAGCTCTGATAGGCTTTTCCCTGTTACCAAATAAAATAATAATAATTTAATATGGCATTTACAAGAAGGAAATGCCTTTCCCTTTCAGAGTTAATAGCTCTTGGCTCACCGGGTTGCCAGTGCTGACAGAGTGTATTAACTTCTGCTTTGGATTTGCTCCACACTGACAACAGTGCTTTGGGAAGAAAGGGGCTCTCATTAAGAATCACATGCATCCCTGCAGACCGCCGAACCCATGGGTGCACGCTACATCCGAGATGTGTCAGTGTATCAGCAAATGAATGAAGGGGAACAGATTTTTATAGCAAGTAATGTGTATCTATCATTTAAAGCTCCTTTTTAGGTATGGCATCAAAAATAGTTGAACGATTTTTGGGGAGCCAAAAAAAAAAACAACAACAACAAAAAAAAACACCCAAGGTTAATGTTAGGATGCACCAGAACATCCTGTGCTCCACATCTTGCTGGTCATTTGGCCCAGCAGGCATACAGATCCCAATCCGATCGACCATGCTTGGGATGAACCATGGAGGCCACACCATGTAACTCACAGCACCCAAAGGATCCGCTGCCAACGTTCTGCTTCCAGGCAGCTCAGCACACCACAAGATTCTAGCCAGAGCTGCCCCAGGGAAACAAGGGGTGTCCAAAACCATGATAGTTTGATTGGGGAAATTCTTACTTATGGCATGTATGAAGAAATGGTATGATGGGGCTTTACATTTTAAGACAGTTATAGTTTGATTATGAAAAAAAGAAGCAAAAAATATATATATCTATATGGGGCTACAAACTTTTGCATTGAAATGTTCCTCGCTCATTCCCTTCTCACTGGTCCAGACCCTTGGCTCCACCCCCTTGCTGCTTGTTGTGTGTTTTTGTGTTTAGTTGCTAGCTGTGTTTCCATTTCTCCAGTTTCTTCAGTGAGTTTATAAGCATGTGCTTCTCTATAATTAGGTGAATGTTTATGTGTTTGACCTTGGTTATAAAAAATAAAAAAAAGGAACTGAGATCATAAAACCATGCAACCGCTTGGCTTAGAGCCCCGAACGACCCTAACGTACGTTTAAGGATTTGATAGTATATATATATATAGAGAGAGAGAGAGAGATTGAAAAACAAAATAAAAATGTAAAAAAATGAAATTAAAAAAATTCTCTGTTCTCGGTGAAGATGCTGTTTGCGTGCGAAAGAAGGAGACTTCAAGCCCAAGCTTGTGATTACACATTCGCACAGGTTGTCAGAAGACAGCAGATTTGCTTTCTGGATGATTTTCCAAACCTTAAAAAAAAAAAAAAAAAAAAAAGGCCTCTCAAATTAACATCCGCTGTTTTTCCCTGCCATTGCTGAAGCATCATAAACAAAAACGAGTAAACAAGCTTTTATGCTTATAATCATAGTCAATTGAAGTAATGACACACAATATGGTTGGATGGAGCTGTTTTGATGTTTTTCTTGTTTTCAGCTGCCGACATGTGGGCCATATTAGACTTCTTTTGTGTGTGTGTTCCTTTCACTTTTTTCTTTTTTTTTATTGACCCAAGATTTCAATTTCTTTTTAGTAGGATCCTCGTATGGATCGCATGCTGCTTGATTGAATAAGGCTGGGACGTCGACTCAGCGATACATGTGAAACATGGAGAACTGAGTCAGTTGTTGAGTTCCAGTTTACACTCTGCATGTAAGCAGAGGGTTCTTCAAAGGTTATGAGGGTCCATTGGATACTTAAAAGTTCTTTTAGCTAATGCTAACAACCTTAGCATTAATTTACTCATGGATGGTTTCAGACCCTAGTTTTTAAGTTTTTGGTTGCTCCTTTTTTCAAGGATGCCTTAAACTTTTTCGATATGGTTCCAAGTATGTAGAATCCTTAATTATGCAAGAACATTTTAAGGAACCCTTGAATTTTGGGGGAAAAAAACACTAAAAGACCTAATGAAAGGCATGAAAGGTATTAACAAACTCCAAAATTGGAAGAAAAAAAACTCCAAATTCTTCGATTCTTCAAATGTCTCAACTCTCCGAAAAGGGTTCTAAATGGAAATAAAGATAATAAAACCCTGCATTCTGGGTTTCTACATAAACATTTAAAAAATCCCCCTTAAACAATCAAAGAGTCCATAGATAGCCCAGAGGCAGAGGTAAGGATACCTTCTGTTTTGGGTATCTACAGAGTATTTTAAGGGTTTCTCATAAATAATAAAAGAGTACAACGAAACAATGAGAAACTATTCAGGGATGTGGTAGAACCTCCAAGTTACTGCTAATTACTAACTTACTATTAATCGTTAAAGAACTTTGAATTGATTGAATCAAGTACAAAGACGTTATATCTCTATGTCAAATGCCTGTCAGTTCTAATATAACTATAAACAGCATTTTACTTTATTTCTACATATATTAAAGGGATAATTTTGTGGTCCAAAGTACAAATGATGGCAATTTTTTTTTAACACTTATAACCACTCACCAGACGTTTAGACCTTCCACGAGTTCCATTAAACCAACTTAGTACTAATAAAGGTTCATTGTTTGCCTCTTCTACTCTTAGAGGAACCTTTAAAAATACTCTGTAGAACCCTTTAAGTAGATCCCTTGAAGGAGACAAAAGAAGCTTTGTAGCCCTGAAGAACCCCTTTGGAAGAACCCCCCCAAAAAGATGCAGCCAGAGGTGTTAAGGAGAACGTAACTAACAATAACTTGGAGTTTCTACTGTACCACATACCCCAATGGTTCCTCATGGGTTCTGTAAAAATAGGTTGAATTTGAAATTGCTGGTTGGTTGCTGAAAGGAAAATCTATTAAATACAGTGATCCCTTAAGTAGTCAAGTATTAAACGCATACTTGCTAGGAAGACATGTATACAAACAGTCTTGAATTGTGGATTCTGATTGGTCTCAGAAGATGGTGATTCATTTTCTATGACAACAGCTACAAATCAGATGTTAATATACAGTATTCATTTCAACATACACAGAGTAAAAAAAAAAACTTGTGTAATCATATAACAACATTTTCTATGAGGAGGAGATGTTTGTATTCATCATTAATTAGAGTTTGTTGTGTATCTAACCAAGCATAGTAAAGAACGTACATTCTTCATGAGGGCTTTTTAGCAGCCGGTAAAGTAAAGTTAAGGCGGGCTTCCGTATCATTTGAACCTTTGAAAAAGTTTAATCACCAATATCACATATACTCTAGAGTTTATCAACTCCGGCCCACTAGGACCATCACCTGACACATCCTGGTCGAACTCATCCAGTAATTTCTTGCAAAGTTGTAATGTTGTCTCGCTTATTAGCTAAAGTCTTAAATCTGATGAGTTGGGATGATGGAAACCACCACAATGTGACGCTTCTGTAGATGAATCACTGCTGTAGATGAGGCCCTTCTACATAAGAGAGCTGAAACACACGCGCTGAGGTCCACACTGGAGTTCCAGATGTGTTGGGTTTGCTGATTCATTGTAACCAGTGTAGCAGTCAATCAATGGCATCTGTTAGAGGTGGTTTGTGCTTCACTCCAAGAACCCTGAGCAGCTTAAGAAGATATGCGCAGGCTTTCAGTCTTCCAGATTTGTGGCGCTCGCGTGCAGCCGACCTACAAGGCGATTTGGCTTCGGTTGAACTCGTCAGGCGTTTTCTGTACATCTTGTGAAATCCGCTCCATCGACAACGCGTTTTATACGATCCCTTCCCCGAGCGAGCCGTTTCATGCTCCTAAGACGGCCGGAAGCCAACGTGCAGTAGCCTGAACGTTCAGCTGACTCTGCACTGCTCCAACAGCTCCAGGGAACTCGGCAGGTCTTCCAGAGTGATACTTTTGGGAGCTACGTTTTACTGCCTCACTGTGGTTGATATTAAAAAAATAATAATAATAAAATTAAAAACAAACATTCTAGACTCCAGGAGCAGTCATGAGCGCACTGATTGAGTAGTGTCAGAGTGTTTACGGAGCACTGGGGACCACAAGCTCTGGAAACAACCTCATCACAGGCATGATAAACATCTCCAGCCAAACCAAATTCTTCGCACTTTCTGTTGGCTGAGCATTTGTTATGGAGTTCAAGTCTTATAGGGTGACTCTTAAAGTACCGCTCGACACGGCAGGGAAGACGTAAAGCTTCCCGGGAAACGGTGCCGCTGCAATTCTTGGCAGGACACACCGTTGGGGGTGGAACATATGCATTTTAGAGAGCGTTCGATTTGCATACATGCATAGATATAAATCATAGTATTGCATAACACCAAAGTACAAAACCTCTGAAACACCTCTGTGTTTTCGCTCTTCGTTTTGTTCGTCATTGGAAAATCAACACCTTTCATCATGGCACCGAAATGCACCCAGGAGACCTTTATGTGCACATTCTGGGTGAGTCCAGCGAGGTAGAACATCCTAATCATCCTGTAATCCCTCATAATCCTTTGCTGCTCTGGGATCCGAGCCGAATCTCTCTCTCTCTCTCTCTCTCTCTGTGTAAAGTTTGTTGATTTGCTGCTGCTACAGCTGCTTCCAATGATTAGCACGCAATCCTCAAAAAAAAAAAAAAAAAAGAGCTACACATCACTGCTTACTTTTTATATGTACTCTCATCTCAACAGTTACCTTTAGCTCACTAATGATCATGCTTTTGTACTGCACTTTTTTCTTTCACTGTTTTTTTATATATATATTTTACTTGCCAGATAAAGATTTTATAATCTCCTTTACAGCAAAAAATGGAAATTTCCACACATTAATCTGTTTCTGGAAAAGAAAAGAAAAAAAAAGAAGAAAAAAAACGGGAACGCATCGTTATCCGTGTACAGCAAGTTCAGTGAAGGAAATCTCATGAAGGTATTATACATTATGAATCTGTTTCCTTTTGCAGGAAACATTTCAGACTTTCTGTGCTTGCGTCATTAATATTGTCCTGGCAAAGAAACCAAAAACCCAAGAGCTTTTACGTAGCACACTCAAGCCTCTGACTAGTGCTAACCTAGCCTTGTTTTTACCCGAGTGTGTGTAATCATTTCCGATTTTAGATTATAGACCCTTTAAACAAGAACCATCAAAGACTCTATGTAGAACCCTATAACTTGGTACTCAAGTAATAGAAAGGTTTGGAAGGGTTCACTAGATAATGTTCTGCTTTGAGAAACCAAACAGCACATCCAGAACGAGCCTATTTTTTAAAGAGTCCTTAATTATCCAATGATTTCTTATAGAACCCATGAGGAACCACTGGGGAACACTGGAGTTACTGCTAGTTTACTGCTAGTTTAACTGTGACAGTGTCAGGTGTAAACCTCTAGTGACAGGTTGTAAGTGTTAAGAAAAACAATGATCTATTACACACACTCATCCAGTCAATACTTACACATTTTTAACTGGCCACTCTTAAGGGGGTTTTAATGGTTCATTGGGAAATGTAAGGTTTCTTAGCCTCCTAAAATGGTCCAACATGGTGATAGTGATAGATAAACACTCTCCCATGGGATTCAACACAGAACCTTTAGAGATAGAGATCAGCCGGTATGGCTGCAGGCTCTCATTACGACCACCCTGGAGCTGGGCTTGATAGTCGATTGGACACTAGTGGAATCAGATGGGAAAGCCTACAGCCACACCAGTGCTTTGTGGAGAAAATTGAAGACTCATGATTTAAGGGTTCCCTCAGGGGCTAGTACCAAGACCATTTAGTTCCACTGCCAGTCTGGGAGCACCAAAAGCTGATGCCTATGAGCAGGTAGGTGGACAACCCACATACATGCAGTATATTACATGTCAGTTTAGGGGTGTTTTCACACTTGCTCTGGTTACTCGAGTCCACATAATGGGCCACATATTCCCATGTTTTTCAAACAGAAGGATTTATTAGAACATTAAAGTTGAAAACATTAGATTAAATGCATCGAATCATGTTGTCAGTTTGATTCTTCACTTTGGGGCTGAAATCGAAGCTCTATCCTGTTTATGTACACCAAAAATAAACAGTTGCTTATTGATTTGTCGCTTACTGAAATGAACCTTGAGCACTTTTTTTTTGCCAGATCTTTTTTCCTTTCATTCTACTTCCCAGCATGTCCAGAATGTACATTTGCTATGATTTCCTGGATTAGGGGTTCTAGGAGAACAAATGGGTAATTAATTGTGAAATTGATGTAGATATCAGACTACGAGTAAACGAGCAGAGTATTTCTTTGCAACAGCACTTCCACCTAAGCAGAGAATTTGGCCGATGTAGATAGTCTTCTAGAAAGCGAGCCGCATTTCCTCTTAGCGATCCGTTCACATCGCTTCACAACACAAATTATTTATCGCGTCTTACATTATAAACCTCTCCAGAGCATCTGTTTGAAGGGGGGGGGGGGGGACACCTGGTGCCTTCATGTTCTCCATGTAAAAAAAGCACAAGGGCTTCATCTCGGAGCATGATTTACTGTAAGAATCATAAGATAAGCGAAAGGGTAACACCGGGGTGCTTTGTGTTCTCCAGCTGAAAAGTGCAAAGCTGGTTTCCTCTTTCCTTTCCCTTTCACTCGATTCCATACATCGCTTTTTACGGTATGGGGAACAGGAAGTAACTTGACAATTTAAACAAGCACAATACTGGATACGCAGCGTATATAGCACATAGCTTTTACACATAATGTAGCTGCACCATGGTTTGGTTATAGTGAGACTCGTTTTGAAATGACACAGGGGACTCCCGGGAGATAAGCTTTGACGCTTCGTGTAAAAGGACCAAACGTTCGAAGCAAAATGGCCACAAAACAGGAAAAGTGTGAAAATGACCTAGAACTACACTCTGGATGAAAAGTTTAGTTTAACAGATCCTAACTTTAGCCAAAAAAAAACAAAAAAAAAAGTAAAATTATATGAGTCATTATTAGCGACGTGGCACGTCTGTTCAAGATGGCTGCGGTGGCTCAGTGGTTATGGGTCTGTGGTAGTGACCAGAAGGTTATGAGTTCAAGTCCCACAACTGCCAGAAGTTCTCTTCTGGCTTGCTTTGGAAAAAGCTGCCTGCTAAAAGAAAATCAAAGTCTATAATCTAACATTCAGATTAGCTGATTACTAAAATAATCTTTCCTGTGTAATAAAAATGAACATGCAGTGTCCTAATAATTTCCACTTAACAACTCAAACCTCTGAGTTTATTGCGTTCTACCCGGCCAGTCCTATTCCACTTTCAGCATGCGGTAATGATGCAACAGTTTCACAGAAAGTTCAGATTACCGTAAATGTGTTTGCTTTGGGCTCGATTCAGAGAAAAAACAAACCCTCGGTCACCGAAAGGCCATAAAGGATCTGGCCAACTCCTCTTTTTTTGACCACTGAACAGGCCCGTGGCTGTTGACAGGAAAAGTAACTTTCCGTCTCAGTTTGAGCTTCATTCAGGTTCGACTTACTTTTTACACAACGTGTGTGAAATTAATCTTTTCAGTGCCGGTGTATATACACTTGTCAGAGCGTAAAGCTGTATGTCAGCGTGACGTTCACACCTCCTCAGCTCATTCTGCAAAGAAATTCCTCATCAACGGCGAACGACTCCTCAGAAAATTATTAATATTCGTTTTTTTACTATTGCTCTGTTAACTGTGATGGTTTATGGATTAGTTTTATATATATAGATAAAATCATCTGTAAATATCTACCTAAATATGGATCAACTTTGAAAGTGTGAATTGATGATTTATCACACTCCACTTTATATACAAATTCTTATCTCGTTCTTACCTTGAATTTGGGCCTTGTCTGATTACATTTCATTATGAAAATGAAAAATAAGTGTTCTCCCGAAAACACAATTTTTCTACCAAAAATAAAGTGAGCCATTTTTAAACAAGCCATTTTTTTTGCTACAAACAGCGCCCCCTGGGTGTAGTACCCACACAGAAAAGTGAATTCTTGAACTTCTTACATTTTATACAACTAGTTAGTAGTTATCCTACAGTAGCATTTCTTACAACATGTTTATCGTACAGCTAGGTAGCTAAACACAACTAAACTAACAAACTAATCAGTGAGAAATGTGGTTGTTTGATTGAATGTTGGGAAGTACTAACTATCTAACTGCATTACTGTAGCTCTTTACACCCTCCGGAGAAAACAACCATCTCTGCTGCTTTTTCCCCCCGTGCTTTATGTTGACTCGCACCAGTTGTTTGGGGTTTGTTCACTTAAGCGCATTGTAATTAATTCATGTAGAACTGAGAAAAGCTAGATTAAATGACGCTTCCCGATTCATTTTGTTCAAAATGATCAACATTTGCAGCTCTGCCTTGTTTGTCGCTTGAACCTTCAGAATTTAGCTCTGGACTTTGGTTGACTTGAGAACTAGGGAACAAATATAACTTATGGTGCTTTTCTTTGTATAAGACGTCATCGCTCAGTTTAATGTATATTCGGTTTTGTCAGAGTATTTCTTTACAGCAGCACTTGAATTAAGTACTTAAGTGAGTTTGAGTGAGGCACGTCCTGAAATATTGCTGTCACTGTGGATGACGACCTCGGATTTGTCCAGTTCGCTTGTGGTCTCATAGAACATGAGCAACATTTCCCCTCGTTCAGTGTCAGACTGCGGCTGACCGTCCGCATCTCTTCACAAAACAAATTATTTATTGCGTCCTACTTATTAAACGTCTACAGGCTCCAGGCTGTCTCTCTGAAGGGAAGAACACCTCGTGCCTCCATGTTCTCCCCATAAAAAAGCCTTGTTCATTTCAGTGCATGATTTAAGTATCTAAAAATAAGTTAAAGGGTTTTACAAGGGAGCTCGGTGTTCCCGGGCTAAAGAATAACCAGTGCTATGATGCTGGGTTTCTCTTTCCTTTCGCTTTTTTTACTGAGCTTCTGCCAGTCGATGCTGTGCGTCGTTACTCTGTCAGCGTTCGTCTCAGATCCTGATGGGTCGCTCAGAGCACTTGAGCTTGAGAGTCTCCAGAGAACTGTCGTGATGGCCGCTTAGCTCGATACGTGTGCTCAAAGGTCAGCATGTTGTCATCGATAAAATGCCAACATTTTTTATTGCAATAGACTCCCACTATACTGATGTCATATTAGACAGGTAGTTTATTTGTTTTGTCGGAGGAAAATACAAGTTAAAAAGTACCTATTGTATATAAGAGATAATTACGTAGTGTATTATTACCTGCCTGACATGCTTGGAGTCCTGGTGTATAGCTCACGCAGCTTATGTAGATTAATGTCACAGACTTTTGACATTTAGCAACATGTTACGTTGTGGGCTCAAGTTACACTCATTAAAATAATAATAAATCCTGTCGATTTTTTTGTTTATTGGTTTATCAGTAAGTGCTTTATTTAGTTTTCTTAGAAACACCATGCACAAGGCACTCATTCACACACATTGACACATTGGGAGGAAACCAGAGAACCCAGAAAAAAAATCTGTACACCATATATAGAAGAATATGTTCAGGTCAAAGCAGGACTTTTGAACCTGCAGAATAACAGAACCCAGTTATGAGAGTTAAAACTCTTTTTATTTCCCTATATAATACCCATCTATATCATGCTTTTTCAGTTTCATGCCTGAAACGCCATCCTCCCAGGAACTCCATTAATGTTGGACAAACATGTGGAAATGGCTTGAGGTGGGATCAGGACTGTATGGGGGACGCGGCAATAACTCTCAGCCTAGTTACTGTAACGTGCAAGTGGTGCTGTGGGCAGTATGAGGATGTGTAGAACGCCTCTGGTTGTTCTTTTAAATTTTTTGCATTAAAGAAATGCGAGGGTAAAGGAGTTCCTGGGAGGCCGGCGTGTCAGACATTAAGCAGGCAGTCCGATCACGAGAAAACGTTCTACCTTGACGATATCCAAGCACTATTGAAACACTGGTTTATCTAGAAATTTCATATTTTTGCACAATATTTACTAGCTGCTATTGGCATAAGAACCTTTTTTTTCCTTTGCAGCTACTTCAGCAAGAGATGTTTACTGTTTTTATCTATCATCTCATGGACAATGTACTTGCACTACCTCAACTCATTATAACA
>JAAGKR010007478.1:0-36501 GCA_011419295.1 Clarias macrocephalus | reverse complement strand
TTGTCCGCCAAATGCCTAAAAATGTCAAATGTAAATGGATTCTTTGCTGGTCTTATTGAAATATATGAAGGTGAGCACTACTAGTAGTCCCTGTGTCATGCCAACAGAAAAGCATCCTGAGACTGTTCATGTGTGGAATCATAATTTTGCCTAACCACTAAGTCACAGTGCAACATTTTTACTGTATAACCATCAGAGGCCCAAACCTGTGACAGCATAATAATGCCCTGTACACAAAACAGGCTCCATGAAGACATGGTTTGCCAAGATTGGAGTAGAAGAACTCTAGTGTTCTGCACAGAGCCCTAACCGTAACCCCATGCCAGCTACACCTTAGGGCTCCTCACTGATATTCAGTGTTGGGTGTAACGCACTATAAAGTACTTGGATTACTTTTTAGACGTAACGAGTAATCTAACGCGTTAGGTCCGCCATTTAAGAACTCAGGTATTTAGATATATTTTCAAGACCGTAATCCGTTATTCGGACAATTTATGCAATCCATGAACCAGACAGCAGTGATTCCGTTATTGTGTGTGTGTGAAAGTCGTCCAACAAGCCCCGCCCCGTTAACCCGCCCCCTCTGTTATTAGTGGTGCTTTGCGAAGCGAAGGACTACTATTATAATGTCACAGGCTTATTATTCTTTTTCTTCTTCTTCTTCTGTGTGTGAGAGATAGAGAGACGTGTGGATGTGTGTCTGTGTGTAATGAGTAAATGTGTTTGTGTGTGTGGTGTGTGAGTGTGAGACTGTTAACATTTGTAATGTGTGTGTATGTATGTGTGCATGTTTGTGATATAAAAGTGTGTGTGTATTAACATTTGTGATGTGTACGTGTGTAGAATAGGCCGCAGCTGCTGGAAAAAAAGCATCACACTATGATGTTACTCAATGTGATGTCACTTAACATGTTGTCACTCAATATAATGTCACTCAATATATTGGCACACAGAAAGTTATTAAGCACTTTTCAGCATAAGTTTGAGGCATTATCACGGCTGACCCATTTGAGATATCAGAAATCCGACTACAATTTTGCACCCTCAATCACATCGTATGAATTCCCAAGGAGGAGTATCCATCAAAATCAAAATCCATCGGGACCCAAAATAATTTACTTCCTGTTGAGCTGAGCTCATGACATGCAGTGTGAAAGTTGTTCAGCTCAATGAGCTCTAACTCTATCGAGTTTCGTGTACGTACAGTAGGTGCAAGTGTGTATGGGCTATGCAGCAAAATCTCATGTCTCAAGCGTCCTAATGGCAGTTTCCAACCTGTCTGCCAATTTTCATGAATTTTTGAGCATGTTAAGAACACAAAAAGCCCAAAACGGTGGGAAAAAATCCTTCAGGAAACACGAGGGTCCTGCACACACTATAGTGCTTGGGCCCTAAATATAGTTGCAAGCAACGATGAGCAGGCCCAAGCACCCTGCGCCATCACCACCCGGGCACACCGGAAAGACAGCAGGCACAGTGGGCACATGCATTTAAAGGGGACATACCGATACCATTATGACATAATTTTAGAGCCTGGTTTCGCATGTGAGTGTGTATCCAAAATGCAGCAAATCACATGTGAGGCCCCCGAGCCACGCCTGGACTCTAAAGCATCCTAATAACAGCAGATTCCAAGCTGTCTGCTGATTTTCATGAGTTTTTGAGCATGTTTAGCCCCCCAAAGTTTGAAAAAAAATCTTTAGAAAAACAATAGGGCTCAAGCACTATGACTAGGGCTGATGTCACAGTGCTTGCTTGCGCCCTAAAAGGTGGGAAAAAGATCCGTAGGAAAACA
This sequence comes from Clarias macrocephalus, assembly GCA_011419295.1. Classification (NCBI taxonomy): domain Eukaryota; kingdom Metazoa; phylum Chordata; class Actinopteri; order Siluriformes; family Clariidae; genus Clarias; species Clarias macrocephalus. Next base: position 34,706 of record JAAGKR010007478.1, on the reverse strand, counting down.
ATAGTTCCGATGTCATGGTGCATTATTACCTAATAATATTGATGTGCTCTCTCTTCATTTTAAAACTTAGACAAGTACTGTCCTGATTTTTTTGTAGAAAAAAAGGGAATAAAAAGGGAATAAAAAGAAGAAAAAAAGAACAGGGCCTTTTTTGGCGAGCTTTTTCATTCTTCTTTTTATTCCCTTTTACACAGATGCACACAAAGGGCCAGATATGAAGCACACAGATGCTGCATAGACTAGAGTTTCAGAAAGCAATGCCTTTGGACTGAGACCTGCCTCCTCGTCCTGATTAGATTTTGGTCGTCCAGTCTGTTTGGGTCATTTTCTAGTGAACCTTTGCTTCTTTTATTGTAAAAAAAAATAAATAAATAAAACTTTGCATGACTTCTTGTCCAACGCTATGAAGTAGAGCATTCTCTCCATTATTTAATATTCCATCATCATTAAGTGTGTGAAGTTGAGATGTAGCCAATGTATTTTCAGTGAACCAATGTATTATTGCGACACATATGATTCATGTGCTACTTCAAGGGCTGTTCAAGTCAAATCGGGACTTGTAAATTTTCTGGTGAACGAAAGTGGAATTGTGGAAAATCAGGTGAGTGAAGGTATAAAACTGACTGACGTTGAAAAAGACTTCAAGCACAGAACGGTGATAAGACTCTTAGCCACAGGAAAACATTTTAAATGTGCAAAAAGTTTAAAGAAGGCAGTATGTACAGGAACTCTGCTGGGAGTTATTGCCACATTCCCCATACAGTCCTGACCTCGCTTCAAACCATTTCCACGCATGGGCCAGTAATCTATTATTATTATTATTATTATTATTATTATTATTATTATTATTATTATCACGACTACTACTACTACCATCACCACTACTGCAATTTGTACTGCTATTACTAATACTACACTCACTGGTCACTTTGTCAGGTAACAGATGAAGGTGTGTAATTAATACACCCTTATCTACAGTACAGACCTGGACACACCTTCTCATTCAAAGAGTTTTCTTTATTTTCATAACTATGAAAATTGTAGATTCACACTGAAGGCATCAAAACTAGGAATTAACACATGTGGAATTATATTCATAAAAATAAATAAAAAAGTGAAACAACTGAAAATGTCATATTCTAGGTTCTTCAAATTAGCCACCTTTTGCTTTGATGACTGCTTTGCACGCTCTTGGCATTCTCTTGATGAGCTTCAAGAGGTAGTCACTTGAAATGGTCTTCCAACAGTCTTGAAGGAGTTCCCAGAGATGCTCTCCTTCTTGGTCAAATAGCCCTTACACAGCCTGGAGGTGTGTTTGGGGTCATTGTCCTGTTGAAAAATAAGTGATGGTCCAACTAAACGCAAACCGGATGGAATAGCATGCAGCTGCAAGATGCTGTGGTAGCCATGCTGGTTCAGTGTGCCTTCAATTTTGAAAAAATCCCCAACAGTGTCACCAGCAAAGCACCCCCACACCATCGCACCTCCTCCTTCATGCTTCAAGGTGGGAACCAGGCATGTAGAGTCCATCCGTTCACCTTTTCTGCGTCGCGCAAAGACACGGTGGTTGGAACCAAAGATCTCAAATTTGGACTCATCAGACCAAAGCACAGATTTCCACTGGTCTAATGTCCATTCCTTGTGTTCTTTAGCCCAAACACATCTCTTCTGCTTGTTGCCTGTCCTTAGCAGTGGTTTCCTAGCAGATATTCTACCATGAAGGCCTGATTCACACAGTATGCTGTTTGCCAGCCTCCTCTATTCTGTCCATGGTTGGATCTTGACCACTAGAACACAGCCAGATTTTACAGAAGCCAATCTCACAGCAGTGATATTATCATGATAGTGGTGTTATGTTGCGTTTTGGCATGCATGAGTGTATCAGGTGTAGCAGCATTACTATGGGTTTTTAATATATATATTTATATATATAGTATATTAAAAACCTACTATGCTACTATACTGTAGTCAGTAACTGTATGCACAAATAAAAACTGCTGCATGCTAAGGACATGATCGTGCCAGCAGTAGATGGCAGTATTAATCCGGACCTCAACCGCAAACTGTAAGATGACTGAAATGAAGACTGAAAAGCTGGGTGTAACACATTTGAAGTATTTTACAAGTCCTGCTTGACACACAGGAAAATCTAGTGAATTCATATGAGAGCTAATTGAACTCTGAGGTTAGTAGCTAAAGATGTTAATCGAAAAACTTTAAATTCACCAAGCACAGGGAGAATATTTCGTCATGCACACAGACCCAAGGACAGGAATCGAACCTTTGTCCTGAAGGTGCAAGGAGTGCTAACCACTAGTCACCGTGCTGCCCATGATTATACTGTAGGTATTTAAACTGAACACTGACGATTGTCTATTTTTGAGCAATCAGAATAATCTCAGATATACCAGAATGCAGAGCTTGGACAAACTAATTTCTCGCATCTTGAGAATCCACTGTATTAAAAAAACATGATTGAAAAATAATAGTTTTCTTTAATTTATTGCATAGAAAAAGATCTAGGCCACCACATTTGTTTGTTAAATATTATTATTATTATTATTATTATTATTATTATTATTATTATTATTATGGCAATATTATAAGCAAAACTGAGAGGGCTGATGTGCATGTTGCTTTTATTATTGTTATTGAGAAATTGTACACATTATGGTATTACAATTTAGGGAATCCAGCTCCTCCTCTGCTTTAAAAACTATGATTAAGTGCAAAATGATGTACAGCAGAGACATAAAGGCAATAGATTGAGTGAGTGGAGCGTGAAAGAGACGGAGCGAGAGAGAGAGAGAGAGAGAGAGAGAGAGACGGAGCGAGAGAGAGAGAGAGAGAGAGAGAGAGAGATAGAGACGGAGCGAGAGAGAGAGAGAGAGAGAGAGATAGAGACGGAGCGAGAGAGAGAGAGAGAGATAGAGACGGAGCGAGAGAGAGAGACCCCTTAAGGGCCTGTATGACCTTGAATGATTACAGTTGATACCCGTTTTCCTGCTCAGATATTAGGTCAGGTCTCAGGCTGCAAATGTTTCATTTTAGAAAGCTATTTATAACATTATCAAAGGAAAGATGAATAAAAATGTTCTCTACGCCATTCAGAGTATAGTTTAGGGAATTTCAAACTCTAATGCGCCGTCAAACCTGACATAATATCCGGCTTCACACCGAGACCAGTTATATTTCTCTGTGGCTGCAGGTTCAGTGTTGAGGTCCAGGAAAGTTGTACAGATTCAACATGACCTGCACTTCTTAATGCATCATGACGCAAAGATGTTTAATAAGGTCAAGATTTTAAAGCAAGCTTTATGTTCACAGCTTCTCAATTAACTCAGCTTTTATGTTTGTAGGACACTTACAGTACTGTGTAAAATCTCAATTCTTCATATTAAATGAAATTCAATCATAAAGATATTTAAATGGAAACGTTGGAATAGAAATGTTTTATGGTAACAGGCTGCAAAGTGCATAAAGATGGCATTTAAAAATTGATTGATTATATTACAACCTCATCAGCGACATCATTTCCCCTCTCGTCTGTTCCAACCACTCAGCATTCAGCATCACCGGGATACTAATCATCTGTCATCATCTGCACCTGATTCTCACTGGTTCATGCCTTTAGTTAGCTGGGTTTTATGATTGGATGATTCATAGCTCACTGTGTGGCTGAACAAACAAAAAACATTCCTCTGAAACTGCTCTGAAGGATGGACTGAAAATGAGAGTCCTTCAGGAAGCCCGAGGAACTGCCTATTCCTCAAATACAAGACCGTCTGGCTCTTTGGAAGCAAAATATGAAGAAATGAGAGGTGGATCAAGACTTTTGCACAGTACCGTATACAGTAGTATGTTTACAGTAATCAGCTTTACTATGTGACCTGTACTGTTAACTCAGTGCACAGTTCTGTCAATGATGTCCCTGGAACTGACTCTTGGAACTTTTAAATGAAAACATATTTTCATTTGATTAACACATAGAGGAAAGATAAAGAACGATTTTTTATAGGAATTCTTTTTGCGCAAGAAAAGTTCCATTTATTCATTTATTGATGAATTCATCCTTAGATTTAATAGGTGAGATTACACTGGATCTGGAGTTTATTATGGGGACCCAGGCCACCTGCTGGGATTACACCCTGTTTCAGTGCCATCCAGAATAAAAGCTTTTATACCGACATTAGCCTCTACTCTGGGAGGACCATACTACAGTGATAGTTAAATGTATTTTAGACAATATTAGGTCACTGCACGTATTTGTTAATTTGTTAAGATTGTGACTATTTAAAATATATATGTATTGGAAAAAAAGGGTGGGTGGCACGGTGGTGTAGTGGTTAGCGCCGTCGCCTTGCATTTCCAGGCTCCGGGTTCGATTCCCGTCTCTGTGTGCATGGAGTTTGCATGTTCTCCCCTCGGTGCTTGGTGGGTTTCCTCCCACAGTCCAAAGACATGTAGGTTAGGCTAATTGTCATCTCCAAATTGTCTGTAGTGTGTGAATGAGAGTGTGTGTGTGCCCTGCGATGGATTGGCACCCTGGTACCTCGCCTTGTGCCCTAAGCCTCCCGGGCTTGAATACCCTGAATACAGGAATAGAAGATGAGTGAGTGAGTGGAAAAAGGGTGTGTGTGTGTATGTGTGTGTGTGTATGTCTTGAGAAAAGTGGAAGTGACATGTTTTCTCTGAAAAAAAGAAACTGCAACGGTGCTGAAAACACAAATTCCAGTTATTCCTACCATGTTCAACCTCAAACATAACTGGTTCTGGGAATGATCTTGATGTCATACTCTGATAAAAGTATTCAGCACAATAGATGAAGTTACGATGTCACTGCATGCTTGCTGATCACATGAGGTGAATTTACTACCATTACACTTGCTCAAGAGAGGCTGAAAAGGGCACACAGATTTAGGCAATGTAAGAAAAAGCTTTTGAGTCAGCTGAAAGAATGTCTGCACTCTCTTCCCGTTTTTGAAATTTCTGTAGTCTTTTTAATAGTGGTGTATATTTCAGAACAGAAAAGATGGTCAAATATGATGCTCACAGAACAATGCATCAATGTCAATGCATTGTTTATTCATCATCAGTCACTGCTTTATCCTGGTCAAGGTCATAGTGGTTTGATGAATAGAACACTCTTAATCATGATCAAGCGGATCATTAATGTTAAATGATAATAAATGCAGGAGAGGGCAAATCAGGTCAGAATTACATAAGCAGCAGGTGGAAGTGAGATTCAAAATACAATCACGCGCGCGCTTCAAGTTCAGTATTTCAAAGCCGTCACCCTCCCATGCTGCATAGACTAGAGTTTCAGAACGCTAGGTCAGACAGCAATGCCTTTGGACTGAGTGGCAGACAGAACCGCCTCCTCGTCCTGATGAGATTTTGGTCATCCAGTCTGTTTGGGTTATTTTCTTGTTTGCCTTTGCTTCTGTTTCAGATTTTTTTTTATATCACCTTCTTTCATTTACCGTGCGAAGTTGAGGTGTAGCCAATGTATTATTGTGCCACATATGATTCATGTGATATGTCACATATGCCCGTTCAAGTCAAACCGGGACTTTCTGCTGAAATTTCTATTTAATGAAGGTGTAAAAATGATTGACATTTACAGAAGATTTCAAGTATAATACAGTGATGAGACTATTAATCGCAGTAAAACGTTTTGCATGACGTTTACAGCCTAGGTGGCTCAGAGCCCACTGCAGTCCTTCCTGTGAACATTCAGTGAGTGGAACGACTAATCCTTGAAAATCTACAGTTAACTTGTCATCAACTTATCACCACATCCCCCGCACAGCCCTGACCTCCCATAAATGTGTTCTGTTCTTATGCACTTTCATAAGTCCCAGTTTGGCTTGAACACCTCTCATATACTATGCTACAAATATATTGCATTTTTTGTATGGACCAAACACCCCGTGGACAAATATGTTATCTATCTACTGTACTAAAAACCTTGCCAGAAACAAATACTTTTCTTAATTAATTAATTATTATTTGCACTTCTGATGTCAACATCTTTAAAATCTAAGCATTCAATAACTGTTAAAAAAAGGGGGGGGGGTCGATTTGGTTATGCAATCATTAGGTTGTGCAACGATAAATTTTGTCATCCAGAAGTTCCCTTAACTGATATGAATATACCATGGAGATTTCTTGTCTTGTTCTTGTCCCACTCCAAGATCAACACAGCATAACCTATTAAGCCGGGTCTCTGGACTGCTCCAGCTATCATTTCATGAACCGTGTATTGCACTGGTCATCTGCTCTAGACCAAAGCTCCAGTTACAGCTCAAGTGCTTTGGCAAGGGCACACACTCACGCAGCTGATAGGGTTGTGATGTTTCTGCTTGCCCTCAATTGCCTGTAATCCGACACGACATCTCGGCAGCAGGAATTTCCCAACTAACCAGTGCTTTGTTCTTAAAAGGCAATTGATATAATCACAACTTGTTCACAACCTTGATGATGGCTTGCCAAGAAACATTTATAGACGTTTGAAACACTTGTTCGACTCGACAAATTGTACACCGTTTGGGATACACTCCTTGCCACAATACTAACGCCACATGCTTGTGTTTTTTGTTTTGTCTATTAGCCCCACCCTGGTCTACACTTGCTGTGTATTTCACCTGTCTGTTGTTAGACATTGAATATGTACACCTGCCTGTGTTATGCCTTTTTCATCTGAAATTTGCTTTCACACGTTAAATTCTCATATGTGTTCACTGTAGTTATGGTATATTTGTTGCCTTTAGCTCTGCAGGGAATCAGCCACAGGATTTGAGCTTTCCTTTCATGCATCAACAACATGCATTGGTTAAAATCAGTATGTCTTAATTACCAATAATTGCTGTAGTTTGCAAGTCTTTAAATGAGTTCATCTTTCTTCAACAATCAGGACTTTATGCACATTTTGTGATGTCTTGTGATTGCCTCACCAATACAATATGTCATACACTATATGGACAAAAGTATGTGTTCAAACCTGTTAATTATTAAATGCAGGCATTTCAATCAGGCCCCTTATTCTCAGTGTAGGGCAATCTTAATGCTTCAGCATACCAAGACGTCTTGGACAATGTTCTGCTTTCAACTTTGTGGCAACAGTTTGGGGAAGGCCCTTTTCTATTCCAACATGACTGTGCGGTGGGCTATAGAGACATGCTTTGATGAGTTTGGAAAAACTTGAGTGGCCCTAACACAGAGCCTTGACCTCAATCCCATCTCACACCTTTGGGATGAACTGGAAAGGAGCTTGTGATGAGGTCTTCTCGCCCAATATCAGTGACTCTCCACATAAATGCTCTACAGCATGAATGGGCACGAATTCCCACACAAACACTCCAAAATCTTGTGGACAGCCTTATAAGAAGATTGGAACCTGTTATAGCTGCAAGAGGCGGACCAACTCCATATTGAAGTACAGTATATATATTTGGATACAATTTCCTTGCAGGTTTGGCCAAATGCTTTTGTCTATATAGTGTATATTCTGATTATTTGTCAATCTATTTAGTGTGACACACAATAGGAGGAACACAATAATCATGTGAGGGCAGGAAGATGGATATGTTTGCCAAACTCACTTTTTTTCTATTATTTCTGAATATGTGATAGGTAAACTTTTCAAACCAGAGGCAAGATCCAAGTCTCTCCTCTCACCTGCAAAGAGTGTCCCACTCTCGTCTAAGAGAGAACCATGGCCATAGCCGCAAAATGTTCAAGAGGTTCACTTTAGATGGGGAGAGATGTTGCAAATAGCATCCCCGTTTCATCCATCAATAGTTCGGTTTTAGGGTGGGGTTTAAATCCAGAGCATAAGGTTCAGGCAGTGCTAGACTGACAGACGCCCAAACCAAGCCTCATAGAGAGCTCCAATGATGGCCCTGATATCCTCCACCATCCTGGTTACTGCCATACACTGAGACCTTCACCAAATGTTCAGAGATGATTCAGATCTATAACTGGACAATCTCTAGATCTTGACACCTTGTTGTGTGGATGCAAGACCAAATGCCTAAGAAGGTAAAATAAAACATAAAAGGTGTTTATTTGTCTGAAAAAAATTATAAAAAAAAAAAAAAAAACAGTACAATAACCATCTGTCTGTCCTTAAGACATAGTATGTCATAGGGTTATTTGGCACAGTGGTGTACACACATATAGACCTATAAACAGTTCAGTATTTTATCAACACTACTACACAAGGGTTTTGTGTTCCTTTCCCCTTGCCTGTGTGTGTCCTTGCATTATGAAAGTGAGTGATGCATAAAATGTCAAACAGCACCTCCACATCACCAAGCGGTACAGGTCCTGCAAGGAAACGCTGACAACCCTGACAGAGACTGGTGACTCCACTACATCAGTTGCATCAGAGAAATCTGTATCTTGTGCTATTTATAGCTGGGCCTGCTCAGAAACTGGAGAATCTCAGATCTTTTATATCGAGATAATTTGTATCTTGAGGACTAAGATCATTTGTGTGATCTCAACAAGACTTATAAACATAAAAAAACAGAAACATTTATAGTATGTGTTGTAAATGTACTGGGTTTTTTTTTCTTCTAATTTTGTGCTATATATGCATTCTGATAATATAATAAACTATAATATGATGTACAGGTATGAAACTAATGTTTATAATGACATATCAATGAATGTAACCATTTAGGATTACATCACAGCATATTGCTTCATTTCACCACCAGTAAATGTAGTAATCATACGGTCGTAATGAGCTGAAGTTGAGAAAGCTGAGATGTGCCACATGGTCATTGACGAGTGAACTGCCCTCTACATGTAAGTTAAAAGGACTTAGTCTTTCTGCCCCTTGGGTAAACCAATCAGTACACCCTTATCATGATGTCGCAGTACAAAAATAGCAGCACCAGGTTATTTAAAGACGACAAGGCAGTGAAGTTAACATTGATTGCTTGTTATTAGACAAAATCCTTGCTGGCATCTGATGTAGTCCAGGACGAGATGCACTGCCTGAGCCGAACCCCCAGGTCTTACCTGGTCAACTCTTACAGCGATGTGAAAGAAGTTAATGAGAGCAGAAGGGAAACGTATGAAGCCACCTGGTTAGACCTGGTGATGGAGACAAGACCAGAATACAAGTATGCTTCTCTATTTATATAGAGTGAATTTAAATCATTTATAGGGAAGGATTTTGTTTATCTGCTAATGCAACTTAGTTCAAGATAAATTTTGCAGACATTTAATGCCAGTTTTGTCAGTAATCTGAGGGCACACAGTTTTATTGCCAACTATGCAATAAATGCAAAATGTTATGCCACCCCCTGGTGGACTGTGTTGGTATTGCAGGTGGCCTGCGAGGGAACTTTTACAACGTTACGAATTTTCATTTTGGTAATTACGTTACGTTTGAAATTACTTTTAAACGTACATTTTACATAATATTCATGAAAAGTAATCACAATTAATAAAATAAAGCCATAGGATTGAAATTCTGTAGTATTGTAGTTTATCTGACCTATTTTTTAAACCAGAGTGTATCCTATATGACGTCATTAGTGAGGAATCACACTTATGCCAAACGAAAAGCTGTTAATAAAGATTTTAATTTAGGATTTTTAATTGCCTGGTGTCAATCAGTAATAATGCAGGCTTAACAGCTGTTTGAAATCAATTGTTTTTATCTCCTTTAAATCTCCTATAATTTTAATTATAGTGTTGACACAGAATGGTGCAAGAAACCAAAAACATCGTGACCAGACTGGTTGAAGCTGACCGGAATGGGATATGGGATTAGATTGAACATATAACATCATAATATCTTAAGGTGTATCTCATTATCTTATTATATCTTATTTTCTTATCTTATCTTCTTACTTGTATGTATAATAAATACATTGAGATTATTATTATTATGTGTACAGTATAAACAGGAATCTGGTAACAAATGTGAATTATTATAAGAATGCTATTGTATATGTGTGTGTATGTACTATATAATAATCAGCCACTATTGCATAAAATGCCTAAAATTGTGTTGATAAACAGCTCTGATCTGTCGAATCATTGACTTCACAAGTCCTCTGAAGGTGTGCTGTGATATGTGGCACCCAATCTTTAACAGCAGATCCTTTCATTCCTGTGAGTTGCAAGGTGAAGTCTCTATGGATCTGACTCGTTTGTCAAGCACAAACAACATCAGACAGGAACATGATGGGACTGAGACCTGGTGAATTTGGAGGCTAAATGCTTTGTCATGTTCCTTAAACCATTTTTTTTGTAGTGTGTCAGGGAACAATATCCTGCTGAAAGTCACTGCAACAAAGTTTAAGTAGATGTTAAAGTAACATGCACATGATTACCAACGAGGTTTTCCAGCAGAACATTACCCAGAGCATCAAACTGCCTCCACTGGCTTGTCTTCTTCTCTTAGGGCATCCTGTTGCCATCTCTTCTACTGAGAAGAGCTACTATAGCACACATTGCTGAAAAAGCACATTTTGGCTATGATAGAAAGTTGTCAAAAGACCCAGTGCCTTTTAACTGCATATGACCCTGCACAACCATGTTGAAAATGGAAGAGACTCTGTGGTCGGTTCACCGCTTATTCCTCCTCACAGCACTTTTTAAATAAATATTATCCTCTGCATACCAGGAAAGACCCCACAAGACCTGATATTTTGGAGACGCTCTGACTCATTCATCTATCTAGACTTCAAGAACTGACTGGTTATGAGCTGCCCACCCCTTGACGGGTATCACTGTAATGAGATAATCAACTTCACCCATCAGTGTTTTTATTGTTATGGCTGATCAGTGTATATACCCATTATACTGGGCATATCTTTCCTATTTTGAGGTCAGCATGGTTGTACTTGGATTACTACAGCCTTCCTGCCAGCATGAACCAGTCTGGCATAATGTATTATGGTTTCTTGCACCATACTTTAACACTAGAATAAAAATTCTAGGAGATTTCCCAACCTACTCAAACCGGCCCATCTGTCACCAACACCCATGACATGTTCACAGTCAAAAGGTTTCCCTCTTTTTGATGATTGATGTCAATGTTACCTGTAGCCTGTGTCCTGTGACTGGCTTATTGGATGACTTACATAAATAATTATGCAATAACTGTTTTCTTTAAAAAAGCCAAGTGTATGTTAGGCATGTAACTGAAAACAAATATTTCATCATGAACAGAACAGATACATAAACTGTAAATGGATTTGATTTGGATTATTATATGATTATGTGTATAAACATCTGCTTTTTAATAACTATTCTCATTTCCTACAGAGATACACTCACTGAGAGAGATTCAGCTAGGAAAGAGTGTTACGAAAGAAAGCGTGTGCGGCATTTTGTAGTGCGCCGGTTCCTCAATCAGACCTTTCACATTGGTGAAGATGGAACGAAGCTGCGTCAATATCAGCTACCGTATAAACCCATGCTACCGCTGCAGATCTTCGTGCCTAGGGACCTCAGAACTCCACCAGAGACGCATAGGGATCTGTCACCTACCTGTTTGCGCTCAGACAGAGACTTTGACAAGAGCTGGAGTCAGAAGAGAGAGATACAACCGGAGAGCACAGAGTTCAGAGTGCGCACACTCGTGTCACCCTCGAGGGATTTGGCTCACGACTTCCAGAGGACATGAGGAACATGAAATAACTGCTTCCTTTAGTGCACTACACCGAGTGTTAAAGCTTTTATTAGTGTTAGGAACGATACTACAGCAACTGGTCCGAAGATGTTGATTACTTTTCTATGACAGCAGGTCTGACAGTAATTCCGGCAGAAAGACGAATCACAAGTAAATACTGTACAGTATTTATGCGCTCATTCTAGTACATTATCATTTCTATAATAACGACTTAAATAGGTAGGCGGTATGGACGCGCCATACTAATCAAAGTCTTATAAACCTGAAAAAAAAAAAAAAGTGCTGCTGTTTAACAATGAAGGATGTGTGATCATTGATATAGTAATGTTTCCTCTAAAGAGATAAAAGGAAGGAGTCTCTAGTGCCAAGATTTGTAACAGTAAGTTTTCCCAGAGGACAACGGATTTTGAGTGAAAGGAAAAAAGAGGCTGAAAGAGTAATGGTTTATACAGTAGCTGTTCGTAGGCGTTCCATAATGATGAATAATTATAAATGTCTTATCAGTACAATGTGATGTTCATTAATCAATTGAAATCAGTCATTTTCCACAAATCACTGTGGTATAGGAAGAATAAATCGCTTCAGAATGAGCTGTTATATTGTTATATCACACCACCCTGTATTTTCAATATAACAGCAACCATCAACCCCACCTTTTTATTTATTACACAATCACGTTTTAACTTTTGCATCAAACCTGGTGTTTTGTTTATTGCACGAAAGTTTACAAGGGGAACTCGTTGTAGTTATGGAAATAATACATAAGCTAATTATACATATTTATAGGAACTTTTACTTAAAGTAATGAAGTTATATTATTTAATCCTTTTAAATTGTTTGATAATATGTTTTGTTTTGCTTTATTACCAATATTCAGTGCCATGAAAAAGAATTTGAGTTAAAAACATTTTTTATATCTTTATATTGTTGAGCTCATCAAGCAAATTGAAAGATTATACAAAGATAAATAGAGTAAATACAAAATGCAGTTTTTACGTGTTTATTTCATTGATTAAGAGAAAAAAGTTGTTCAAACCTACCTGGCCCTATGTGAAAAAGTAATTCCCCCCTAAACCTCGATGTGCCACCCTTGGAGCAATGCTTGAAATTTTGAGCCGCGCTTCTTTGCAGAAATATTTTAATTCAACCACATTAGAGGGTTTTAAGCATGATTGGCCTGTTTAAGGTCATCACAATCAAATTTACTGTAAAACTGTAAGACTTGACAAGGCCATTCCAAAACCTTACTTTTTTTTTTTTTTGAGCTATTCAGGGACATGCTGGTGTGTTTTGGATCATTTTCCATTTTCCTGCTCTTGGAGTAATTTTGAATGGCTGGCCACTCCTGGAAAGGTTCACAACTATTTCAAGTTTTCTCCATTTGTAGATAATGGCTTTCACTGTGGTTCGCTGCAGTCCCAAAACCTTCAAATGGCTTTGTAACCTTTTCCAGGCTGATACTTAAATTTAACTAAGCCTTCCAATTCATGTTTTTTTTTTTTTTTACTTTTTTTTTTTTTTACACAGGGCCATGTCGGTTTGGACAGAATTTTTCCCTTAATAAATAAAATCATCATTTAAAAACTGCATTTGTGTTTCCTCTGGCTATCTCTATGTAATATTCAATTTTGTTTGGTAATTTAATTTAAAGTGTGACAAATATGACAAGATAAAAAAATTCAGATTCAGCAAATACTTTTTCACAGCACTGTATAGATACATTACAATGTTTCAAATAGTTGATTCTTTGTTTTAGTGCTGGTTGAAATATTTATAAGACACAGTGCATCATTTAGCTAGGCTGGGTACACTATAAACTTAGCATTTCAGGAAATTTGCTCCCTTAAATCATTTAAGTTTTAAAACTCAGTCTTATCATTTTTTTTTGTAATTTTATATTGTGTTAATTATGTACAAATGTAAGTAAATTACAGTAAAAGTCACTGTTGTTTCTTAATACAGTACATTGTATCTTTTTATGATTTTACGTACATAGTTCATTTGCATATTGTTCTTAACATGTGCAAAAACAAGCCATGGGATATTTTGACTGAAGGTGTTTGACTTAAATAAAACCCTAAACAATCACTGTAAAGCTGTTATTTTTATTTTATTTTATTTTTTTAAGATAAAAAAAAGAAACTCTTATTCAACTTAAGGGAAAAGAGCCCCACTCTCCACACTGTTCCTTTTGTCTGACTGAGGATTTTACCCTTCCATCAATGCAACAATGCAAGTCAGAGGCTCAGGTTGCAGAAATAATGTTCCACTGATTTGATATTTGCTAGAAGTATATTTGCTATTACAGTATATGCTATAAATGTCTTATTTTACCATATACAGGTAAACCTTGGATTGCCAGCATAATTAGTTCCTGTGGTGTGCTTGTAATCCAAAGCACTCGTATATCAAAGCGAATTCCCCCATAAGAAATAATGGATTTGTTTCACAACCCAACAATATTAATATAAAAATTATTAATGTAAAACATAAAGTAAAAATAAAACAAATTGACCTTTGAAATGTAGCTGGTGTGAGTGAGATGAGAGAGAGGAGAGGATGTGGGTTATTGTGTAGGATGACAGAAAGGCTCACTGGAATATTTTTCTTTTTGTGTGACTTTTATAAGGATAGTGTCTAAGAACACTTGCTTTTGCCTCCTTTTGACAAAGTGTATACTTACAACTTGAAATTCAAGACCTCGCTCGTTTATCGATTTAAAATTTATTTTTAATATTATCGTCTTGCAAAACACTCGCAGACCAAGTTACTCACAGTACAAGGTTTCACTGTATAGGCAAATAGGTTGGTTGTGACTTCTGTAACATCTCCAATAATCCAAAGCAATGGTAATAGTTTTGTAAAAATGCGTGCCTTATTTAGACTGTTTCTCAAATGATAATATTAATTTTTAGAGATATGAACATGTAAGGCACTCCTTCTCTTATTTGATCACCTTGAACATGCCAATCCAGTACAGGGATGGTTACCGTTTGTGTAGTTCAGTTGTTAAAAAGCAAATCATTGCTGCTAATTGTTTTTCACTAAAGATGTAAAGTGATGCAATGCAGGTTTTGCTTTCTCCATATGATGGCTGAATCACCTGCGTCATGAGAGGGTGTGGTTCTGGATACACCCTGGGTTTCGGAATTTGCTGCCCAAATTAATGAAACAAAAAATGAAAATGCATTTCCAATCAGGCTGGAAATAACCGTATAAAATGACATTGCCTACTTCAATATATGACCATATCTAATAATAATATAAACCTTAACCTTAAAATTTAACCATCCTGTCTAGATTTCACAAGCTTGGCCCAAGTGCAAGGATGAGTCACATCTGGACAGCAGCAGACTTTTACACGAGTGTACAATCATGTACACGGGCCTCAAATTGTGAAAACATTAACGAGCGAATAGATTGCAATAAAGTGTTTATTATTGCTACCTTATATAACTAAACACATTTGCAAAGAAGACAGAAGACCTTTTTTATGGGACATTTTTAATTATAATGATAATAAGAAGAAGATGAAGACATTTTTTATTTTATAATGTTAATGATTTACATCTGTAGGAATAAAACAATTCAAATGAAACAGCAGTAACTTCCTTCTGAATAACATTTTATCCACTCATCTCAGGTATTCTTGTTATATGAAGTTGAGGAAAATACTGAAACTACTGATTAGTGAGGAATTAAAAGACAGTAGCTAAGCAAGTTGCTGGATCACATTATCTCATAGATTCCTCACATGGATTTACCACAGTGGACACATTTCTTCTTCTTTTTTAGCTCTTCACATTCCATCTTTTGTTTAGCTGCTTCTTGCTCCAGGGCACGTTTCTTCTTCTCTAGCTCCTCACGTTCCTTCTGTATCTGCTTCTCCTGCTCATTGAGGGATTGCCTGGAGTCATCTACCCGGTTACGTGCTTTCTGTAGTTGAGCTTCTTCTTGGTCCACAGCACGTTTCTTCTCCTCGAGCTCTTTTTGTTGAGTCTGCATCTGTCTCTCCTGCTCCGTGAGGGATTGTATGGAGTCCTGTATCCGGCTACGTGTTTTCTCTAGTTGATTAATGTCTTGCTGCAGGACACGTTTCTTCTCCTGTAGCTCCTGGACTTCCTTCTGCATCTTTTTGCAGTCCTCCATGAGACGCTGGTTCTGTGAAATCAGAGCTTTCCTGAAGCTTTCCTAACAAGTAATAAAGTCAACAGTCTATTGTTAATAGAGCAAAATATTCCTGCTTATTGTTTTTCCCTAAAGACGTGAAGTGATGTAAGAGCAAATCATAGGATGGCCGACTGACATGTCTCATGAAAGGGTGTGGATGCGTATCTGCTGAGTATCGGATTGCTCTGCCCAAATTAATGAAGCAAACAAGTGAAAATGCATTTCCAGTTAGGCTGGAAATGGCATTATAAAAAGACACGGTCTATTTCAGTATACGAACACATCTAATCTTTCTTCAATGCTTCGAACAAGTCTTAACTAGATTTTACAACTTTGGCTTATGTGCAATGATGAGTTTCATCTGGACAGTGACAGACTTTTACATGATCACACTATGATTCCTTTGCTCAGATACAGTACTGAGTAAAGGCATCAGCACTAACTTATATTCTATCTACGAGGATCATTCAGGTTGTTCATGGAGACAGTCTGCGAATCAAAAAAGTCCAAATGTGGCTCTGCTACTCTGTGGTTTCTTTACACAAAAGTAATGTATTCCAGTCACACACTCTGTAGATCATGTACACAGTTACTTTGATTTATCATTTTGATTCATTAATTTAAATATGACTATATTATAATGCACAACATTGTGGTTCCCAAATAATAAGCAGAGTTAAGTTCTGGGGCAATTTTGCTAAAACTGACTGAACATAGTGTTAGTTACTGTACATACAGTACACATGGTAAATACAGGCTTTATTCATATAGTAAGCATGAACATCTAGGTTATGTCTAGTCCTTCGTATATAATGTTAAGCTAATTGCACATTTGGTTTCAATATAAAATAACAGTACTTAAAATAAATTAACCTTTTATAAAATAAGACTTACTTATAGTGATGTTATTACTGACGCCGTGTCGTCGTGTCACTTTGTTGAATCTCTGTGCTGAAGCTTTTATAAAGGCAAGATGAAAGTGTCATTGATCATGTGTGAAGCTTCACTCAGGAATGCGCACCCATTCCTTTCAGTTCAGAAAAACTAACAAGCACTACATTCAATTCAGAATGTGTCCAGAAACATAGAAGGGAAACAAGATGGCTCTTGGGGGATGTGTAAAATGCTACTGAGACTTCAAAGCATTGTATTGTGATGAATCATTTAAATGCAAGTTTGGCAACTGTTTATTTGCTTTTTCCCAATACTGTACTGAATGTGGATACAGTATTAGTTAATATTTTGATGTATAATTTGTTTATTTATGTTTATGTGTTAATCTACTGTATAATGTGAAGCCACCTGGCCAATGGAAAAATTATTTTATTTCATCGATGATGTGTCAGTTACACTGCCTGGCCAAAAAAGTCGCCGTTTCAGATGTGTCAAATTACTGGCTTGCATGGCAAAGAAAACAACTAAGCAAATTGGAAATTTCCGGAACTGAGAGACAAGGACAGTGCTGAACTGTCAACTTTGGGGTAGAAATGTGGTAGGGGGAAAAAAGTGGAATGGAGAACACTTGTGAAGTTGCATAATGAAAAACCAAGAGTAAAAACCATGGCTATGTCTAATAGTGAAAGAAAGAGCATTTCCATACACACTATGTGATGAAAACTCACAGGATTTTAACTAAACAGCTGTGTGGCCATAAAAAAAACACTTTATGAGACTCAAAAAAAAAAAAAAAAAAAAAAGAAAAGGCTTCAGCTTGCTAGGGAGTATAAAGATTGGACTTTGGATCAATAGAAAAAAGGTCATGTGGTCTGAAGAGTGTAGATCAACCCTATTCCAGAGCGTAGTAGCCACTGTACAAGCCTCAGAAAGCAGTGTTATAATCTGGAATTGCTTCAGGTGTAGACTGAGCAACGGTATGTGGCAATAAAATAAAGGTTATCACATCTATGGAGTTTTCTTTTCCTGGTCGCACAGCCATATTCGAGAACTCGAGAAAAGCGTGGTTCTGAGAGAATGTGTGTGTTGTAATCAAAGCTAAAGGTGATTAAATTAAATTGTTTGATTTGTTTTTCACTAAATACACAATGTGATGTAAGAACAATACAACGAAGGTTTTGCTTTCTAAATGACATGACTGATGCACATGTGCCATGACAGGGTGTGGTTCTGGACACACCCTTAGTTTTGAATTGCTCTACCCAAATGAATAAAACAGAAAGTGAAAATGCATTTCTGGTTAGGGTGAAAATAACATTGTAAAATGTCACTACCTATTTCAGTATATGCACATTGTCAGGAGGTGGTTGCAGGCACGACGTAATTGCAGACGTTAATGGAATCAACAAACACGGACGAAACTGATAGTGTCTGAGTACAAGACTTTAGACATGGCTGGGGTTTAAATAATGATACCGATTAACCTTGGATTACAGTTAAACTGTGAACCTAAAAACGCTGAATACTCGCTTTGACATAAAAGTTCCAAACACCAACACAAAATCCAAAAAGGTCGTAGGTCTGTGAATGACGGTCCCTGCTGAGATGGCTTGGCGTCAATTGCAGCAGCTCTTATGAGCATCCATTGAAGCCGCTGAACATTCAACTCCAAGAACCAGTGATTTCTTACATGTTTGGGCCATTAATGGAGTTCATGAGAGGACAATATTTCAGACGTGAAGCAGGATAAACACATTCTGTACAAAAGTCAGACGAGGAAAGAGCAGTGCAAAAGAGGCGTGTGTTTCTGCAAAAAAAATTACACAGATGATTAAGTGTCTTGGGATTTGTCGACAATGAGGGCCATAGCATATGATTAACATACAGTCATTTTGTTTTTATCAAGTCATTTTGCTCGTGTGGATGGAGACAGACTAATGGAAGAGGTGGGATGAAGGTTTCATCATAAGTTGATCAGTTAGAAACATTTAAAAACATGTGTTGCTCTAAGGGGACGTGTGGATACCAGTAACATGGTGGCGCCATTCATTTTCCTTTAATTTGCCACTCGTCTAGATAGTGCAAGCTATGGCAACTGCCACACACTATTGGCATCACATGGAGTTAAAAACAAATAGCACATTATGCATGTATTTTTTACTTGACATCTGGAAGGGACACTTTCACCCGGTCCTCTGCTCGTCTGTATGTCTGCAGTGTAACATGTAGCTATGTGTATGTAAGAACAGTAAGAGTGTAACTTACATACACATGGTAAAAACAGGCTTTATTCACACACTAAGCATAAACATTGCTCCAAAACTAGAATCTAGGTTAACCCTTGTCCTTCCTATATAATGCTAAGCTGATGCTAAGTTGCTCTTTATAAAAATTAAATTATTGGGCTGCACTGAGCAAAGAGAACATCTAAGGAGATTTTAAATTCCTGAAACTGCATTCAGAACCCTTTAACAAATTAATAAAACCTGGAAGGATAGTGCTGAACTGTTTTTTTATCATGAATGGAGATCACTTAAACACTTGTTGAGGTTGCATGATAGAAAAACAACAGGTAAATGCCCTGACTACCTTTAATAGTGAAAGTATCATGATAACTCAAGATCGGGACTAAACGGCTGTGTTACTATAAGAAAACCACTAGTTAGAGAGACTAATCAGAAAAAAGGGCTGAAAAAGTGGTATATAGTGATAGAAAATATCATGTAGTCCG
Source organism: Clarias macrocephalus (assembly GCA_011419295.1). Classification (NCBI taxonomy): domain Eukaryota; kingdom Metazoa; phylum Chordata; class Actinopteri; order Siluriformes; family Clariidae; genus Clarias; species Clarias macrocephalus. Next base: position 15,249 of record JAAGKR010007478.1, on the reverse strand, counting down.
ATGAGGTCAGATTGACCCTATTCCAGAGTGATGGACAATCACGCATAGTGGCCACTCTACAAGCCTCCGGAGGCAGTGTTATGATCTGGGGTTGTTTCAGTTGCTCAGGTCTAGGCTCAGCAACATTATGTGGCAATAAAATGTCAACAAAAGGCCTGAATGTACACCATGTTATCTCATTTATGTAGTTTTTCTTCCCTGATGGCACAGGCATATTCCAGTACTCGAATTGTGAAAGAGTGTATGTGGGAGCAGGAGGAATCATTTTCACACATTTCACAACTGGCATAGTGCACACATTGTGTGCTATAATTAAAGCTAAAGGTGACTTCTTTTTTTTTTTTTTTTTGGGCCAGGCAGTGTATAAGTACGGTATACACTGAGTATAAAAAAGTTCAAAAGGGGCAAATGGAACAATATTTTGGAACATAATTTACAGCATAACCTGGTGATTTATAACAACCGACAGTCAAAAGAAATATAACCTTCACGTCCATCTTTCACTCCAGCCTGCTTTTCCCTGCACACTTTTTGTAGGCTGTGGCTCAGTGTCACTCTCTCTTTCACTCCAGCCCCTGTCTCCATCTCTTCATCCTACCTATCATTTTACACTCCAACAAGAATGAGGCACAATTTTCTATTCTAATCATTTTAATTAACCATAATTTATATTTCTTGCACCAAATCCATAATAATCTCACCCCAAGTCATGATAGAAAACATTAAAGAGTGTTGGCATTATAAATGATTCAGTTCTTTTCAGTTCCGCACGTAAAGATGTTATCGCCTTTTCATCTTTGTTGGCCAGACGTTGCATAATTTTACATTGGAAGTCCGTTAAGTGTCCATTTATCTCTCAGTGGATTAAAGATTTATTCTTTTTTCTTAACCTAAAGAAGATAAAATTCACCCTGAGAGGTTCTTCTAATATGTTCTTTCAAAAATGGCAACCATTTATTGCTTATTTAGAAAATTTACAGGTACTGCCTGAATGATTATTTAAACTGGGTCATACATCAGAGTGTATATATGACCAATCTAATTCACACAGATTCGGTTGAGCTAAAGGATGCAGGTGTGTGTGTGTGTGTGTGTGTGTGTGTGTGTGTGTGTGTGTGTGTGTGTGTGTGTGTGTGTGTGTGTGTGTGTGTGTGTGTGTGTGTGTGTGTGTGTGTGTGTAGGTTTTAGTGTATGTTCGGGTTCTTTCATTTTTCTTCTTGATTTATAATAGTCATAATAATACATGTAATTAATTTTTTTGTGTTTGTGTATGACAATTGTTTAATAAAATAAAGGAAAAAAATTGAAAAAAAGACAGAAGACTTTTATTTGGAATGGAACACTTTTGTAATAATAATAATAATAATAATAATAATAATAATAATAATAATAGCAACAACAACAATAATTATTATTATTATTATTTACTTTATTATTATAATGATTCACATTACAATAACAATTCAAATGAAACAAATGAAAACATGTTATCCACTCACAGATATTCTTATTTAGGAAAATTAAGGAAGGAAAATAAAGAAACAGATTGGTGATGAATTAAGCGACAGTATTTTAATAAGGTGTGGAGTCATGACGAGGTACCAAAACACCCTGAATGCCACATCATCTGATAGATTACTCAAGGACATTTACCACAGTAGGCACATTTCTTCTTCTTTTCCAGCTCCTCACGTTCCGTCTTTAGTTTAGCTTCTTCCTGCTGTATCTGCTTCTGCTGCTCTATGAGCGCTTGCCTGGCGTCGTTTATCCGGTTACGTGCTTTCTGTAGTTGAGTTTCGTCTTGCTCCAGGGTACGTTTCTTCTCATCTAGCTCCTCACGTTTCTTCTGCATCTGCTTCTGCTGCTCCATGAGCGCTTGCCGGGTGTCCTGTATGCGGTTCCGTGTTTTCTCGAGTTGAGGTGCTTCTTGCTCCAGGACACGTTTCTTCTCCTGTAGCTCCTCAACTTCCTTCTGCAACTTCTTGCGCTCCTCCATGAGTTGCTGGTTCTGTGAAGCCATAGCTTTCCTCAAGCTTTCCTAGCATGTAATAAAGTCAGCAGTTCATTGATAATACAGAAAATATTCCTACTGATTTTCAGGTTTTCATTAAAGATGATGATATTAAAGTGATGGAAGAGCAAAGCAAAGCATCATACTGCTTTCTCCATATGCTGGCTGACTCACCTGTTTACACTGAGTGTCAGGTTGCTCTGCCCAAATTAATGAAGCAAAAAAGTGAAAATACATTTCCAGTTAGACTGGAAAAGGTATTATAAAATGACACGACCTACTTCAGTATATGAGCATATCTAATAACGACACAAACCTTTTTACAGTCTTTTTTTTTTTTGCTGTCTTAACTAGCTGGGCCCATGTGCAATGAAAAGTCTCATCTGGACAGTGACAGACTTTAACATGATCGTACAATGTATTACACAGTGTTATTTAAGTGCACATGGTAAACACAGGCTTTATTCATACAGCAGGCATAAACATTACTCCAAAGCTAGATTGCAGGTTATACTTACTCTTTCCTATATAATGCTACCCAAATGCCAATTTGTTCTTCAGGACAACAACAATTGTTAGCACATTTCATTTCAATAAAAAATGGCGATATAATGAAGTTAATGAAATAAAGTGTTTGTAAAATGACACTTACTTATAGTGATGTTACGCCTGATGCCGAGACCTTGAAGCGCTTGTCAGCATGTCATTCTGTTGAAGCTCTGTGGCCATGCTTTTATAGAGATGCGAGTGTCATCGATGATTGTGTGAAACTTCACTCAGGAATGCACACCCATGCCAAAGCAACGCAATCAATTCAGTGTGTCAAAAAACTCACATGTGTACAGAAATGTGGTGTAGAACTAAATGTTACTAGCACAGTTTTGTGATGACGAAATATTTGGCAATATTTGTTTTTCCAACTAAAGTATGCGCATATGAGTTTATATTTTATATCAAATGTATTTACTGTATGTATCTTTTTTCAGCGTTAATGTGTAATATAAAGCCGCCTGGTCAATAAAAAAAATATTTTAGATAGGGTGGCATTTCATAAGGGTCAAATTATTGAGCTGCATCAAGCAAAGATAACAACTAGGGAGATTTGAACCTTTCAGCACATTATCAAAACCTTAAAAGATAGTGCTGAACTTTATGGAAGAGACGTGGTCAGAAGAAAATCATGAATGGAGATCACTTGGTGAAGTTGAATGATCATGTCGTGCGGTCTGAACAGCCCAGATTGAGTATATTCCAGAGCGCAGTGGCTACTGTACAAGCCTCTGGAGGAGGTGTTATGATCTGAGGTTGCTCCGATCTAGGCAATAAAATGAAGTCAGCTGACAACCTGAATGTACTGAATGACCAGTTTATCACATCTATGGAGTTTCTTCCTTTATGGTAACGGGATGGGTATGTTCCAAGACATATATTGTGAGAGAACATGAGGAATCATTTTCACATTTGAAGTGGACACCACTTATGTGCTGTAATCCAATCCAAGGGTGATTGAATTAAATCTTAGAATGTGTGTCTTGTTTTACTGATTTTTCACTAAAAATATAAAGTGATGTACAGTAAGAACAATACAATGAAGGTTTTGCTTTCTATATATACGTTGGCTGACACACGTGTCATGAAAGGATGTGGTTCGGGACACACCCTGAGATTCAAATTGTTCTGACCAAATTAATAAAACAAAAAGTGAAAATGCATTTCTAGTTAGGGTAAAAATGATGTTGTAGAATGACACTGCTTATTTCAGTATATAAAGATTGTCAGGAATGAGGGCGGATGCAGTCATAATTGCAGACATTAAGAATTTTTAATGAAATCAACAAACAAGAACAAAACCTCAATTAACAAAACAATATTGCAACAACAAGGCTAAACCCAATGATCCGATCACTGAATGAAACTTATGTGAGAATAAGACACTAGACCAGGGGTGGGCAAACTTTTTGATTCGTGGGCCACATTGAATTCTAACATTTGACAAAGGGGCCGGAACAGGAGCAGATAGATGGCATGCTTTGGCAACATCACCTCATTGGGGGAAAAATACACATCTTGGGATATGGAGAAAACATGTGCTTTAATTTCCAATGAAAATGAAGAAAAGCATTACAATAAAATCTCTGACTTCCAAATGAGTCTTTTAAACACTGAAAATCAAATAAATTACCATTTTATTTTAAAGCACTGAAAGTTCTGTTATCCTTCAGGATATCACCATCACTCTCCTCCTGACTGTCTTTTTTTTTTTTTAACGGTAGAAGATGCAGATGTACTTGTCCTGTTCCTTTTATTCAATTTGTTTCCCCGGTGCCAATGATGATCGGTGTTCAGTGAAAAAATATTTAGTTGTCCACTCCTTGTTGAACACTCGACATTCTCTGTCCACTTTCCTTTTCTTGAGTCCGCTCATCTTCATAGAGGGGCAGTGGGTCAAAGGGTAAAGTGCAAACGTGGAGTAATAGGCCTACGCTTCACCTCAACAAAGCCAATACAGTGGAACCTTGGATTACGAGCATAATTCGTTCCGGAAGTGGACTCGTATTCTGAAACACTCTTTTTCCCATAAGAAATAATGAAAACTCAAATTATTCGTTCCACAGCCCCCAAAAATAAATACATAAAAATAATTAATAATTAATACAATCTATAAAATGAAAATAAAACAAATTAATCTGCACTTTACCTTTAAAAAAAGTACAAATAAATCCTGACATAAGTGTTTCCATTGGTGCGCGTAACGTGCCATGTGTGAGTGTTTGTGTGTGTGTGTGGAATTAGCCCCTTCTCTTGCCTTGTTTTACACAGTAACACTCCTCCTCCCTCTCCCCACCTCGCTTTTTCACAACAGTTTCACAACAAACACACACACACACACAACAGAAACACTGTTTTAACAGGAAAAAAAGAAATCTCTCTGAGACTGACATGAGCGTATATTAACAGACACACTTTTTAAGTTTCACAACAAGCGCATAAACACAGCGGAAACACCAGTTTAACGTGAGGTGAGAGAGTGACGCTCGGTGTCAAAATAAGAGTCGCATATGTGAAGCATGATACTCGGCGCTCGTAAACTAATACTTGCTCGGTTTCCGAATAAAAAATTATTTAAAATCTTTGCTCGGTTTGCGGAACACTCGTAAACCACGTTACTCGCAATCCGAGGTTCCACTGTATATCTAGAGTGCGCCATCTAGTGAGGAAACATCAGAATTACAGGGGAAATAAAACATTAACAAGGTTAATTTATTAAATTTTTTCAAGTTTGGCGGGCCGAATCAAATCGTTTAACGGGCCGCAGTTTGCCCATGCCTGCACTAGACTAATGATAATCTAGGATTACAGACACCTGCGTAAAACTGTGAGCCTAAAAACACTGAATACTCGCATCAACATAAAAGTTCCAAACACCAAACACAAATTTCAAAAAGACAAAGTCTGATAGCATGCGAAGCGCCCTCCAGGGGTTGACGTGGCGTGAAGCAGGCAGTCTGATCATAGCTCAGGTGTACTGAGAATACTTTCTAGCTTGATGATATACAAGCACTAGTGAAATGCTGGGATAAGTGCATTAATAATAAATAAAGGTACTTTTTACTGTGTTATTAGAAAGAAAAGTCCCAGTTTGACTTGAACATTCCTTTTACGTACATACTGTAACTGTCTTAGTTTTCCCTATATAGACAAAAATCTCCTATGCTTGAATTACAACTTAAAGTACCTTAGTAAGGTGCCAGGTCATGACGAGCCATCAAATCCCCTTTAATATGATGTCATCTTATAGTTTGATCTAGTCTATGAAATTGTACCAGAGTGAAGAAGACTATTTTTCCTACATGTTTATTTTCAAATGTTTAATGAAGATGTGGTGAAGGAGAGGAATTGCAAGAGAGGAATGTGTTTCTTCTAAAGTGGCTTGATATTTGTTGACTGTGTGGGCTATAGCATATGATTTACATCATTTTGTTTGCCCGTGTGGATGTGGACAGACTAATGGTGGGATAAAGGATTCAGCACATGATTAAGGTGATCTGAAGAGCTCTGTATGGATTTAAAAACATGTGTTGCTCTAAAAGGAGGTGTGGATCCCAGTAACATGGTGGGCCCATTTATTTTCTTTAATTTGTCACTCATCTGTAAATACATACGTTTTAGTGCAAGCCATGATAACTGCCACACACTATTGGCATCACATGGATTTAAAAACTTTTGGCGCATTATTTGTTTATTGTTCACAGAAAGTGACCCTTTCACTCTGTCCTCTGCTCTTCTGTATTTCTGCAGTGTAACCTGCAGCCTCCAGTATTTAAGATACAGCTACCGTACATCAGCTGCCCATTTTTCCTCTTGTCTATATTCAACTTGTCTGCACAGTGCCTATCATTTTTAAAAATGTCCCGGATATGATCCTCCAAGCTGCTTGCTCTCCTCCAGGAGATACTGGCTCTGTGTGGCCAGGGCTTTCTTTTAGCCCTTTACTCATTGCCGTTCTTTCTCTAGGTCCAGATCCAGGAAGTTGGTCATGCCCCAGTCCTCTGTCAGTGTATCTTTATACGTAAGCTCCAGGTCCTTTTCAAATGCCAACTGCAACAGTGATGAAAGTGATTGCTGACTTTGCATCAGAAGTGAATATGATAGTAGCATTTAATAAATTCAGCAATTCATTGTAAAAAAAAAAAAAAAAAGATTCTTCCTGATTGCTTTTCACAAAAGTAATGTAAAGTGATGTAAGAACAATACAATGCAGGTTTTGCTTTCTCCATATGATGGCTGAATCACCTGCATCATAAAAGGGTGTGGTTTGGGATACACCCTGAGTTTCAAATTGTTCTGTCCATGAAACAAAAAGTGAAAATGCATTTCCAGTTAAGATGAAAATGCCATTATAAAATGTCACTGTCTATTCCAGTAAAAAAAAAAAAAAAAAAAAAAAAAACATAACGACACAAACCTTTTTGGTTGCTCAGTTCTAGGCATTAAAGTCAGCTGATGACCTGAATGTACTGAATGACCAGGTTATCACATCTTTGGAGTTTTTATTCCCTGATGGCACGGGTTTATTCCAGGACTCAAATTGTGAAAGAGCATAAGGAATTATTTTCACCAGTGGCGGGTGGCGGGGCACAAACAAAATTAAAATTAAACTTTTAATACTTGCCTAGAAATAGCCATTTATCAGGTGATTAAGCATCATTACTACTAGTATAAAATGAAGACATCGCATCCAGTCAGCAGCTCCGCTTGCCATAAGAAGTGCTGGACTCGTTGAGAATGGTCCAATCACATGAGACCAAATATTTAAAAACAATACTGATTCACTAAGAACAAAAGTGGGAGGGTTCGGGGCGCACAGTGCTGCGCCCCAAGGATGATTTGAAAATTAGATTTGAAATCAGAGCTTAGCCTCAAGTCACATGCTTTTCACAAATTTACATGACTACATAGACACTCGTTTGTCCGGCGCCTCGCGTACACGAACACAAATGAACGTAATACAGTTTATATTTTTTTGATTGCAAATAAATTATATTAAAAAATACAGTGGAGTATTGTGACTAAATGACTTTATTTCATTATTAAAATAAATAAATATTATGTTAAATAATTACATGTTAAAGTAGCATTCTTCTCTGCCTAACTTTAAGGGGGGCGGCGCCCTTGCGCCCCGTATTGACCAGCCACCACTGATTTTCACACATGAAGTGGACACCACATGTGTGCTGTAATCAAACTAAAGGTGATTGAATGAATGCTTTTCACTACAAACATAAAGTGATGTAAGAACAATACAGTGAAGGTTTTGCTTTCAATATGCGATAACTGGCGCACCTTTGTCAGGAAATAGTGTGGTTCTGGACAAACCCTGATTTTCAAATTGCTCTGTTAAAATTAATGAAACAAAGTGAAAATGCTTTTCCAGGTAGGCTGAAAATAACGTTTTAAAATGACACTGCCTATTTCAGTATATGAACATTGTCAGGAATGAGGGTAGATGCAGGCAAGGCGTAATTGCAGACGTTAAGATTTTTTTTTTCCCCTGATTTTCTCCCTAATTTAGTCGTATCCAATTCCTCCCTGTCATTAGGGGGCTCCCACATTACGCTACTACTACCACTCAGTCGGGAGGGTCGAAGACTATCACGTATTTCCTCCGAACTCCGAGTCTTTTCAAACTGCTCGCTCACGCACCGTTGGAGGACAGCGCTATCCGCCCTTTCCGCTTGCGTGAGCTTACAGACGCCCCTGATTGGCTGTAGAGCCATGATTAATGTGGAAGCACTAAGAACAGTACCTCTCATCCCTCCCCTCTGACAGAGCTCGGCCAATCAGCTCTCTCTATACCTCTGGCTGCGAGAGGTTACAGCATCACCCGGGAATCAAACTCGCAATCTCCGAATGATAGGGCGAGGATGATAGGACTTTAGCACTGCGCCACTCGGAGGCCCAGACGTTAAGATTTTTTATGAAATCAACAAAGACAGACAAAACTAAACTGATGCGAGACCAAGACACTAGACCTGGCTGGGGTTTAACACCAAAAGGACAACATTTTAGAAAAAACACACAATGAGATGCAATGCAATGGTCACTCCTCCACCTCCATCTTCATCTAAACACCTGAAAATAAACATGTGGGGAAAGCAATCTTCTACATTCTGGTTCATTTACAAAGACTCGACAAGTCTATGAGATGACATTGTATTGAAGGTGTTTTGGTGCGTCGTCATGATCCAGCGCCATACTACCATTACTAAGCCACTGTCCTTTAATTCATAATTGAAGGGTAATGAAGGGCAATCTTATCTTTAAAATGTTTGCACCATTCAGACGTTTTACTGGGGTTAAGAGTCTTATTACTTGTATGCTGCCTACAAAAAAGGCTTTGTATTGTTTGTGATGTTATTAGATATGTTTGTCAGGGACAACCCTTGGAGAATATCCTTGAATTAAAGAACAGTGGCTTAGTAAGGTGCTGGGTCAGCGCTATGAGTGACCATTCCAAAATTCCCATAAACACACTCTTAAACCTTGTGGAAAGCCTTCCCAGAAGAGTTGAACCTTTATGATCATAAAGGTTCAACTCTTCTGGGAAGGCTTTCCACAAGGTTTAAAAGTGTGTTTATGGGAATTTTGGAATGGTCACTCATCATTAATGGAAACTCAGACGATTTGTTCCACAACTCAAAAATATTAATAGAAAAATACTCTCACTCACTCACTCATCGTCTATACCGCTTAATCCTGTATTCAGGGTCACGGGGGGCCTGGAGCCTATCCCAGGAGACTTAGGGCACAAGGGGGGGTACACCCTGGACAGGGTGCCAATCCTTCGCAGGGCACACATACACACACTTGCACACTCATTCACACACTACGGCCAATACCTGCAGGAAACCCACCAAGCACGGGGAGAACATGCAAACTCCATGCACACAGAGACGGGAATCGAGCCAGGTATGCTCTTTTCCATCAAAAATATAAAATTTAAAAAAGAAACGCCAATAGTTTTGCTTTAATCTATTATCTTATTTATATAATATCCAGTTTTAGAGATATAAACATGTAAGGCTTCTCTCATTGAATCACATGCCACTATCATGTATCAGAAGTAAATATAATAGTAGAATGTAATAAAATCAGCTGTTCATTAAACAAAAAATCCTGCTGATTGTTTTTCATTAAAGACAAAGTGTTGGAAGAACAATACGAAGAAAGTTTTACTTTCTCCATATGATGGCTGACTCACGGTGTTGTATTTTTCTTAGTTTAAACTCCGTTTCCCAGAATGCACCTCGGTCAGGTGATGGGAGCGCTCACCTGAACCGAAGTTGCTCATTAGTTTGTTATAACTAGCCTGCTTAATTTCTGTTTCTTTTTCTTGCATCTGTTCAGTTAAATGTTGATGAATCTTCTGTGGTTTTAGCCAGTGTCCATAGGTCTAGTTATGTTCAGTTCCTGTTTGGTTTGATGTTGTGTTTGTTTATGTTTTCTTTATATTCTATTAAATTACCTTCAAGTCTCCACTTCTGCAAATATGCCTCTCTTTCAGCCTACACACAGAAACCATGACAATGTGGTTTGGAAAACACCCTGAGTTTTGAATTGCTCTGGCCAAATTAATGAAACAAAACATGAAAATGGATTTCCGGTCAGGCTTAAAATAATGCTGTAAAATGTCATCCACTATTCTAGTACACAAACATTGTCAGGAATGAGGGTGGACACACTCACAGCGTAATTGTAGACGTTAAGCCTTTAATTAATGACATTAACAAAACTGATGCGAGACCAAGACACTAGACATATAAAAGTCAGTCACCAAACACAATGAGAGCTACTCAGATGTGTGATGTATGTACACCTTGGGAGAGCCTTGGGAAACAGAGTGATCCCACATAGGGTAAATCACACACAGTGATTTACACAGAGTTGTAGAACCAAAAATGTAAAAAGTTATTACAAAAAGACATTTATTTGGAATGCATTTTTATTATTATTACATTTAAGATTTTTTTTTTCTACTTTACTATTACAGGGATAGTTTACATGTGTAGAAGAAAAAAGCAAACCAAAGATCAAGAGAAAACACATTATCCACTCACAGAAGCAAAATTATTAAGAAATGAATATCAGTAATATTCTTGATTACACAAAGTTATGGGGGTAAAAAGAAAATACAGATGGATTTCAAATTAAAGGACAGCGGCTTAGTGAGGTGCTGAGTCATGACGAGACACCAAAACACCCTCGATGCACTGTCATCTCATACAGTAGATCTTTCAAGTCTTTCGACCTGTGCCAGACTGGCCACTTTCCTTCTGCAGCTGTTTCTCCTTGTCGGCGAGATACTGGCCCCGTGAAGCCAGGGCTTGCCTGGAGTCCTCGATCCGGTTACGTGCTTTCTGTGCTTGAGCTTCTTCATGGCTTAGAGCAGCTTCCCTTCTCTCCAGCTCCTTCTGAGATTTATTTTTGTCCGCCATGAGACGCTTTTCTGGAGGATATAAAAAAAGTCGGCAGTTTGTTGTTAAAATTCCTGCTGAGTGTTTTTCACTAAAGACATAAAGTGATGGAGAAACAATTACATTTAAGGTTTTGCTCTTTTCATATAATGGCCAAGTCACCTGTGTCATGAAATGGTGTGGTTTGGGACACACCCTGAGTTTTTAACTGCTCTACTCTAATTAATGAAACAAAAAAATGAAAATGCTTTCCCAGTTAGGCTGGAAATGATCTAAAATGATACTACCGATTCCAGTATATGAACAGATCTAATAATGATACGAATGTTTGTCAGGATTTATGAAAATGTGTTGATTTAAATAAGGTTCAATACAAATGTTCCAAATGTTAGCCAATGTTATATCCGGGGTGCAACAGTGGCAAATTGGACGACACTCAGTGTTACTTATATACACACGTTATATACAGGCTTTATACATACAGTAAGCATAAACATTACTCCAAAACTAGACTCTAGGTTATGCCTAGTCCTTTCTATACAATGCTAAACTAAAGCTAATTTGCTCTTCTGGTCAACAGCAATTGTTTGCATATTTGGTTTCAATACAAAAAACAGTACAGTATTTAAAATTATTTAAGTTTTTATAATTAACACTTACTTTTAATGATGTTACGTCTGTTACGTACTGCTGAGATTTCAATGTGTGCGTCGTTGTGTCACTTCGTTGAAGATTTGTGCGACGCTTTTATAGCGGTGACATGACCTTTTCATCATAGCCGTGTCAAGCTTTACTCCACACCCATTCCATTTAATTCAGGAAAACAAAAACAAAAACATTACTTTTATTGTGTTAAGAAATTTTTAAAACTTGAAATAAAAACATGTGGACTCTTGGGGGTTGGTTTAAAGAGCAAAATGTTAGAGAGAACTGTGTTATGATGAAGAAATCATGTAAACAAAAGTTACAATAAAAAAGTTGGCAATAGTTTATTTGTTTTCTCACAATTATGTATGTGCATATTCTTTAATATTTGAGTATTTACAGTATATCCCCTACATACATTTATATATTCGAAAGATCGTAACTCGAATGTACAGTAGGGGACTTACTGTAATTTGTTCTTTGTCTCAGTTGGTCAGATCTAGGCTCAGCAACAATAAAATGAAATAAAATGGCAATAAAATGAAGTCATCAACCCTACAAAACTGTACTTGCTCAATCTTCTTCTAACTGTGCTGTCATGGACTTTAACAGTTAACATGCTCAGTGAGGCGTGTAGGGTCTTATAGCTTGTGTGGGTTTTGGGGTGGGTTTTTTGTGGGGTGAATGTGCTGGGACGTCTACTCCTGGGAAGGATGGCATCTGTCTTGGATGTTTTTCCCTTGTTAACAGTCTCTCTCACTGTAGAACGCTGAACTCCAAATTACTTGTAAATGGTTTTATAACCCTTTCCAGACTGATGTGCAGCAACAAATGCTTTTGCTAAGACCATTGCTTATGTCATTTCCTCTTGGCATTGGTTAACACATACCTGAATGGTACTGACCGGCAAACTACCAAAACGTTTGCTTTGTAGGGGTCTGCACACCTGCTGATGATCAATTAATTTGATTTGATTCATTAATTAAAGTTTTGAATTGTTCCACCCAAATTAATGAAAGCAAAAGTGAAAATGCATTTCCAGTAAGGCTGAATATAATGTTGTAAATGTCATTATCTATTTTAGTACATAAACATTGTATGGAATGAGGGTGGATGCAGGCACGGCTTAATTGCAGATGTTAAGCCTTTAATCAATTACGTCGACAGAAACAAAAAAAACATCAATTAAAAAAAAACAATATTACAGCAACAGATCTAAAGCAAATTGCAATAACAGATCAAACAGATGACAATTCACTGAGCGAAACTGATGCAAGACACTAGACTAACTAAAACTAACGAACTAACTACAGGTTTACTAGGTTTAAATAATAATGGTACTGAATAACCCAGAATTACAGACACCTGTGGAAAACAATATAAAAGTCGCACACTTGCACTTGGGCCAAGCTTTTAAAATCTAGTTAAGATGGTTAAGACTTTAAAAAAGGTTTGTGTTGTTATTGCATGTGTTTGATTTACTGTACGTGTCATCAGACGTGGACTTTTTGGACATAATGAGTCACATCTGGACATTGACAGAGTTTTACATGATCACACAATGAGTTCTTTACTTAAATACTCATGAAATGCTGCCACGACAAGCATCGGCACGAACAGCCTGTAGTTCCATTTCCCCCATCAGGACCCTCTGGTTTTGTATTCAAATTTTTTTCTTCCTTATAAGGGAACTTAATATACGTAGTTCATTTACTGAAGATATGAAAAAGTTCTATTATTTAACCCTTTTAATTGTTTGAAAAACTGTAATGTTATCAGTATTTCCGGAGACTTATCATATATCTAATGACCTGATGTTGCAATATGTTTGGTTTTGCTTTATTACCAATGTAAATATACTGTATATGTTACAGTGTGCCAAATTGTCTTTTCTTTGTTTTAGGACTGGTTGGATTATTATAAGACTACAGACACAGTGCATTATTTAGCATGCCTGGGTACACTACAGACTTTGCTTAAAGCATTTCAGGAAATATGTTGCCCCAAATCATAAAAATTTTGAAACTCCTTCCTTTTGTAATTTGATAATGTGTGGAATACATGCCTAAATAAAAGTAAATGGATTAGGCGTGAGCGGTTACTACTTAAAGTCACCTTTGTTTCCATCATAATTTATGTTACTGTATCTTATTAAAGCACATTTAAATTCTTTTACACAGTCGCCAGCTTGTTAGAAAGCAGGGTCAGGTAAGATACAGCATCCCTAATGCAGGTAGGGTTAAGTGACTTAGCGGCAGCTTGGCAGCATTGAGGATTGAACCGCTGACTTTTTCAAAGACATAAAACTTTGTACTGTTGATTGTCTTACGTTAAGTTGTACTTCTTTCGTCGTCTCATCAGAGAGAAAATCACAGATGAAAAAAACGAAAAAATGGATAAGATCAGGATGAAGTTTTGTCTTAAAACGACTCCAGCGTGTTAACATTTATTTATACCACTTCAGCGCTGTTATTTAGGCAGTGAATATATGATGTAATCCCTTTAAAAATTTCAGTTTAGTTTTTCCAATTAAATATCTATTTGTGCAGGTGTTTAACATTGAGCAAGTAGCTTATTAGTAGCTTATTTTAAAGTAGATTATTCAAATTGGCACATACTGTAACTGTTCATAACATCGCTTTTACTCAACATTTTGATTTCATTTATGGCACAGGTTTAACTTCAGACAGATATCCAAGTACTGCAAAAGCTTCCTTAAATTCTGTCTAGCCAGTTTTGTGTGATGCTGTGACAAGGCTGCCTGGGCAGACAAACATACAGAAACCTTTTTGTATTTTTCTGAGACTGGTTTTGGGTCCTCCAATGTATAAACCGTGAAGATATAATTAAAAGAGTGAGTTCGACATGTACAGATTTTATTTATATACATACCTCATAGTGTAAACTTGTAAAACCAAAGACTTTTATTTAAAATGCAACATTTTTTATTATTATCCAAGTAAGATGATTTAATGTCAGTAAATCTAGTAACTTCTTGATTATACAAAGTTAAGGGGGAAAAAAGAAAGTACACATGGGTGCCAAATTAAAGAACATTGACTTGGTAAGGTGAAGGTTCACGAGTCACCAAAACACCCTCGATGCACCGCCATCTCATAGATTACTCAAGTCTTTCGACCAGAGTGGCCACTTTCCTTCTGCAGCTGTTTCTCCTTGTCCGCCAGATACTGGGCCCGTGATTCCATGGCTTCCCCGGCGTCCTTAATCCGGTTACGTGCTTTCTGTAGTTGAGCTTGTTCATTGCTTAGGGCAGCTTCTTTCCTCTCTAGCTCCTCACGTTTCTTCTGAAACTGCTTTTGGTCCGCCATGAGATGCGTTCCTGGAGCTTTCCTAGCATATAATAAAGTTTGTTGTTAAAAAAGCAAAAGATTCCTGCTGATTGTTTTTCACTAAAGACATAAAGTGATGAAAGAGTAAAACAAGGAAGATTTTACTTTCTACATATGATAGCCAACTGACAATGTGTAGGTTTGAATTGCTCTGCCCAAATTAATGAAATAAAAAAGTGAAACTGCATTTCCCGATAGGATGGAAATTATGTATAAAATGACACTACCTATTCCAGCATATGAACATATTTAATAACTATACAGTACA
>JAAGKR010007477.1:8020-27075 GCA_011419295.1 Clarias macrocephalus | reverse complement strand
GTCAAAACAAGAAGCGCATGCGTGCTACATGATACTTGGTACTCGTAAAGCTTGTAAGGCATTGATAGATAGATATTTTGCTATTGTTTTAGTGTGAAAAGCTATTGGCAGTTAAGACTTATTGTTAAATAAGAAATAATAAGTATTAAGATGATAAATAAGAAATGCATACAGTACTATATGTGTAATTTTTTTTATTGAGATTGAAGATGTGATGTATGTAAATGTGTTGATGATTCTTACCAGTGGTTTCTGCTCGCCGTGCTGATTGGTCAATTCATACAGTACATGTAAAGGAGAGAGTTTGTGGGATCAATACACGTCACATTACCATTATACTGTATGTGTCCATGAGTTATTAACATTACAGAGTTGTTAACAATATAGACTCTACCTCAGTATGTTCCTTTCCAATCAGGTGCTTCTTCACGGCTCTGACTGCGTTATCGTTGCGTTGGCATCTCAGAAACCCCTGATCTTCATAAAAAAGACAATCTACAACAAACACTCTGTCCCTTTTTACACAGAGGCTGCTGTCTGGAGCGATGTAATCTCGATCAAAAGTGTGGTGGAGAACCACGAGAATAACAGGCTTATCCTCTGAGAGAGAGAGAGAGAGAGAGAGAGAGAGAGAGAGAGACACACAGAGAGAGAGAGACAGAGAGAGAGAGAGAGAGAGAGAGAGAGACACAGAGAGAGAGACAGAGAGAGAGAGAGACAGAGAGAGAGAGAGAGACACAGAGAGAGAGACAGAGAGAGAGAGAGACACAGAGAGAGAGACAGAGAGAGAGAGAGAGGGAGAGAGAGAGAGAGAGAGAGAGAGACAGACAGAGAGACAGAGAGAGAGAGAGAGACACAGAGAGAGAGACAGAGACACAGAGAGAGAGAGAGAGAGAGGGAGAGAGTAGAAAACACTGAGATGCACATTTTTAAGGATTCCACCAGGGGATTTCTATCTGCTTTCTATTGTAAATTACAGGGGTGCTAATAGGACAGGTGTGTATGGGAGTAAAGAATGTACATCTGAACCCTGTTTCTGCTCCTGGAAGTCTTAAGGAGATTTTTAAAAAAAAATGTAAATACAGTGGCAAGGAAAAGTATGTGAACCTTTTGGAATTACATAGTTTTTTGCATTAATTTATCATAAAATGTGATCTGATCTTTATCTGGGTCAAAAGGATTGAAATATATAATGCGCCTAAAATAATAACACAAACAAATTCTATTCTTTCATGTTTTATTGAGAACAAGCATGAAAACCTCATAGTGCTAACGATGGAAAAGGTAAGTGAATTCTTCAGTTAATGATCTCAAAACAGCTAATTGGAGTCAGGTGTAAGCAAACCTGGAGTCTTGTTTAAAAAAATGAGTTTGGGGATGTGGACTAGAGCTAAAGAGACTAAAGTGTAGTTTTAATAGTTGTTTATACAAGAATGTGTGTGTGCACAGCTCAAAACCTTCACCGGTTATTAATGATCGCGTTTTTAATATATTTAAAAAACATTTAAAAGATTTTTACAAATTTAAAGAATTGCCCCAACAATTTCGGAGATTTGAGCTCCAGGCAGTTCTGCGATGCTCCGCGCTCAGGTAGCCGCCCAACGCTGCCTCACCTTGGACAGAACTCCTAAAAACTACCGCTGGCCGTGGTGTCTCTGCAGTGGTTAAAACAGCGGATTAATTCCATTTTGTGTATTTCTAAAAGGTGATCTTTTGTATAATACGGTTTTGGTAAGATATATCGCAGCTATGTGACGCATCCTATACATTGCGTTCTATATGCGTTCACTATACCCGGTGTCCTCAAACCCTCGAGTGTGCACTTCAAGGCTGTTCTTTATGTTCTTGAAATGAGACACGGCATGACGAACTTTCTGGATTCTTCACTTCTGAAGCGAGCGGCACGAGGCCACTTAACGCTGGCAGTATTTCATGGTAAGTTAATGTGAATTTTTACCTAAATTTGTTATAGTTGTGGTAGGAGTAAGCTCATTTTTACGTTTGTTAGTGTTTTCACCTTCTTAGTCGCACACACACACATAAAAACCTAAATATCCATACATACTTGTCCTTAATAAAAATGCTTGACATAAATGTTAGTTATATTGCAACACTAAGTGTTGGTGTGTAAACCAGAGGTGGACCAACATGATGGGAATGTCTGGGGCATTGTTCCACGTTTTGTGCCTTGGGGATGAGACAAGGGACCTGACAGACCTCTTCCATTGTTGGAGGCGATGCTGCTGAGACAGACTCTTTGGTGGAGGCTGTTGATGTTTGTTTTAAGGTTTTTTTTGTCTTTGATGTTAAATACACAAAGCAGCGTCCTCCCACCTGCGAGTTTCAGTTTTTTCACCCCACATTTAATCAATAATATATTTTTAAGTTTTATTGTTTTTTTTTTGTTATGTGATTTTAAAGGAAATTAAATAGTAATAGTTAAATAACTAATAGTTACAAATAAATAGTTAAAATATTAAAATGGGAATGTTTGATGTCATGTGGGCATTATAAGATTTGTATTGAAAACTTCTATATAAAAAGTGTTTAAACATTGTATTAAATGCAAAAAAAATGCAATTGAAATCATATTTACAGGGGCCTCTTGTTTTTATTGTTTTACAGAAAGTGTTTGTGACATTTATTTTATATTTAACAAATGGTCGGTTAAGGTTGGGTTGTTTTTTAAACCAGCAGTTTTTAGAGTATAATAATTATACTACTACTACTACTAATAATAATAATAATAATAACTAATAATAATATGCCGCTTGTATTAGCATATTATTAATAAATAATTTTCAGTAATTTCCTACAGCTGTTTGCACTTACCAGGAATCTTCTCCATTGCAGCTAAAAGGTCAGTCCCAGCTCGGGACACAATCGGGACAAAAGCAAAGATGACATCACTCTCTTCACGCGAAGACACTTCACGAAGTTTAGTTCGAGTTTTCAGATCATCCAGAAATGTCTTGTGGGAATCCATGGTGTTCCCAAGGAGCAGAACAACATATCTAATAATTGCTGGAAAAACCGTTCCATCAGAAAAAGTAAAGAAGTTTTAGATTATTAATCACTATGTAAAGAAGAGTTAATGTAATATAATTGCACAAACACAAGTCTCAGACACAGAGCAAATGATTAAACAGGGTCGTGACGATCTTACATAATAACATGCAGGTAGATTTTATTAAAAACACGTACCGTAAGTCATTTTGAAGTCTGGTGTGAAAGATGAATGTTGGAAGACCAATGAGGTGCAAATCACAGGCTGGAATAACGAGGATAAAAAAGTTCTGGTCCTTTTGCTTTCACTCTCAGCGCTCAGAAAGCATTTCTAGGAAACCGAAAGCAAATGGAGCGTCTATAAACACACCATTGTTATGATTCTCCACCTCTGCCTGCAAAGTCTGCACAATATGAACATGAAATGATTACGGTATAAAAATGACCATGGAACGTGGTTTACTGACATCACCATGAAGAGGCTTCTTTTCTTTTTTTATTTAAATTTTGCTCATTGTTATGCAGGAAATAAAATAAAAAAAAGTCGTACAGTATGCATGCAAAAGTGTGGAGTGGAGTGAAACAGCCACGGGGTAAAGGTAAACTCTAATCAGAAGTGTGTGTGTGTGTGTGTGTGTGTGTGTGTGTGTGTGTGTGTGTGTGTGTGTGTGTGTGTGTGTGTGTGTGTGTGTGTGTTTAACCAGAAGCGAATATTTTCTGAAAACAGAAAAACTTGTTTGTAACTTATTATCAATATATATTTTTTGAACACTGGCTGCTTTGTAAATGAATCTTGCATCAGATGTCCTTTGGGAAACAAACACACCTGGTGAATAGACAACCAGACAATCAAATTTTCTAATAATAATTGAATTATTTCTTCTTCTAATTTCTTCTTGTTCTTAAGTAAATCATACATGCAGCACCCACCTGCCGGTCGTCTGAACGTGCAGCACAAACCTTCACATGTTGATTCACAGGATCAAATCCCAGATGACCCGGATGAGTGTGTTGCCGAATGTGTTCTGTGACGTCTACTTTATTTACTCATCTCTTCATTCAATTGGAAAAAAATATAATTTCACTCATTTTAGATATCTTTTAATTAAAATATGTAAGTTTGTGTAGAAGAAGTGTTTTTTTTTTTTTTTGCCAATGCTGTACAGTAGTGTTCAGTGCACAAATTGTTGACATGGTTACTGTATGTCCCCTGTGGGGACAAACACCGGCGTTGCTAGTTTAGAGACACCGGTTTCTAGTTTAGAGCTTTTTGTTCTGTAGCTCCATCACACACTTTATTCCCTCCACTGAGATATAAATCAAGTTTCTCTGTGTTTAGAGAATCAGATGTGTTTGTGGAACAAAACTGTCTCCGTCCACTCTAATGCAGTGTTTATTGCCTTGATTACGGCTGTGGAGTTGTTTTTAGAACCTTATGCATCATCACAACGTTTATTTCTGTCCAGAGTCACATTCACTTTGTGGCAGAGATTTTTAAACATTAACCCCAGATCATAACACTGTCTCCAGAGGCTTGTACAGTGGACGCTATGCATGATGGGAAGCGCATGAAGCGATGTTCCCTTCTTACCCTGACACGCCCATCACTCTGGAATAGGCTCGATCTGGACTCATCAGGTCACATGACCTTTTTCCATCACTCCAAAGTCCAAACTTTATGATCCCCAATAAACTGAAGCCATTTTTTTATTAGCCTCTCTAACATGTGGTTATCTTATAGCAGGTACACAGTTGTGGAGTCTAAATTCTGTGTGTGTGTGTGTGTGTGTGTGTGTGTGTGTGTGTGTGTGTGTGTGTGTGTGTGTGTAAATCCTCTTCTGTTCATTATTAAACATCGCTCTCATTTCTGCTGTCTGTTTTTGGACTGTAGAAACGTTTAAGTGATCTCTGACCCTGCATGGTCGTGATCATTTTTTTGATGACCTTTTTATTTATTTATTTATTTATTTTGTTTTGGATTTTTCCCCGATTTTCTCCCTAATTTAGTCGTGTCCAATTCCTCCCCGTCACTAGGGGGCTCCTACATCAAGGCTACAACTACGACTCAGTCGGGAGGGCCGAAGACTATCACACGTTTCCTCCGAACCACGTGAGGCCACACGGCGCTATCTGCTCCTTCCGCTTGCGTGAGCTCATAGACGCCCCTGATTGGCTGTAGAGTCGTGATTAATGTGGGAGCACTAAGTACCTCTCGTCCCTCCCCTCTGAGAGAGCTCGGCCAATCAGCTCTCTCTAGTCCTCCGGCTGCGAGAGGTTACAGCATCACCTGGGAATCGAACTAGCGATCTCCGGGTGATAGGGCGCGCGAGCGCTTTACCACTGCGCCACTAGGAGGCATTTAAGTATTTTCGTATTTAAATTCAGTAAATTACTTTTAATATTTTCCGCAATCAATGTAAATGTCTCTGAGGTTATCTATGTAAACACTATTCACTTACACTGAAAATCCCATGATCAAGTGCACATATAATTTGTATTGTTTGGTGGCGCTGTGTACTTTGGGTGTGGAAATTTGTGATTGCAATCTTGAATGGATTCATGAATGTTTGTCAATTTCGTTTTTTCCTGTTTTTCAGCATTCCTCCATGAGCTTTGGACTGATTACATTCCTTGTTATAACATTGAAAGTCTAATTTTAAATAATGTTTTTTTTTTTCATTTATAATGACATTTCGTCAGCTGTGTTTTTTGTGAACACTGATTATTGATGTAATTATGGATCATAATCTCATTTAATCCCTAATAAAATCCCTCAGTGTTATTAAACTCTTCCGATCTTGAATGCTTTATCACACTTTAGACTGCAACACAATGATCAGAGAATTATTTCTGATTCAGTAGTTGCCCTAGTTGGAAAAAAAAAATGAACCAGTAAAACTGTCTGTTTCGGTGTCATGATTTGCTCTTGTGTTTCTCGCTCATCTTTACAGACAATAGAGACATCCCCAAAATATTCATCATTTCTACTGTTTCCTCCTAATAACTGATTTACACTATAGTTTAGTGTGTCAGTTTTATCTTTTATCTACCTACAACCTCACTCTAGTTCCTGAACTCTCCTGTTCATAATAAACGCTGCGTTTGTGATCTTTTTGCTCCCGGCCTTTGCCGCTCCCTGCACATGTATAGAATTGGTGATGTTAATATTTGATCAGCTCTGAACTTGGATCCAGTTTCATCTGGCTCAAATCCACTTCCCCATCAAGCTGTATTTTGAGACTTAAAGGTCGCCAGCGTTATTTGTTAGCCGAGCAAAGTGCTGTGCAACACTCGTTCTTTTCCACCGCAGTTTTGTTTTTTAAGAACTGTTTATTCCAACATTTTAAATTAAGTTTTATTTCTCTAATCTCCCTGAGTACCAAGCTGATCACAGTGCTATCCAAAGACCTACTTATCATCTTAATGACTTCGAAGCTTCTATTCTGTAACCATAAACTCAAACGCCCACGAGACAATGTTTGGACAATGAACTAAAGTTACTGTAATACTATAAATAAATAAACATCCAAACATAGCTCACTTCCCCAGTTCTCACTTCCCCTTTTGATTCTTATATGGGAGGAAGAAACTTCAGTGTCAGACAGAGTGGCACCTGAAAGAACTTCTCAATTCCAACCATTATCAAAGGAAAGTTAATGTACAGCTTCCACGCGTTGTTTCTTGCAGCACCACTGAGACGGCTGCCTGTGCGGGTTGCACATAAGGATTTTTCTGGTGATACATGAACACAATAACATAACCGGTCTTACATACAGTAGTTTGAACCATGTTTAGGCCATGTTAAAGGCTTTAGTCTTTGCCTGTCTGGATCTTATCTAGAATGATCAAAGATACAGCGGTGGAGTGACTTAAGTGATTTGTTTCTTAGTTTAAATGACTTTTTAAAGGAGTGTGTTCCCTACTTTTTTCTCCCTCTTGAAGGCTGTTACAAAAAAAAAAAAGAAAAGCTGTTTAAGTTACTGTTCAGTGTTCCTCTGTTTACTTACTGTCTTACTGTTACTGCGTTGTTTTGTCTTGGACTTGGGATGCGGCAGTCGTGGCTCAGGCAGCTGATGGTCTGGGTTGCTGTTCAGGGTTTGGGGTTTAATCTCAATCACTGCTGGGTTGTTGCTACGCAAGAAAGCAGGACTGGCTGATGTAAAGGGTGAAAATAATTGGGCTACTGTTGGATTTCAGTATTATTTATGTATAACATATACAGTATGTATACTACTGTATATGTATATTGTATAGTATTAGCTAATTCCCAATTAGCATTCCCAAAGTGCCCGTAGCCTGTGTGTGTGAATAAGTGTGAGTGTGTGTGTGCATGTGCCCTGTGTTTGTACGCCCTGTCCAGGATGTACCCCGCCTTATTTCCTAAGACTCCTGGGATTGGCTCCAGGCCCCCGCGACCATGAATACAGGATAAAATGGTATAAAAGATAAGTGCATTAGTTAGTTTGTTGAAACACACCACAAGGAAGCTGATTATATAGAGATGATGTCAACCAGACTTTTTTTTTTTTGTGAACAACATTATAGATTATAATGTACAGTACTGTAATCCCTAATAAAATCACTCAGTGTTTGTTTTGAACTCTTTCCTCCTTGCCTGCCTTATCACCTGTGAACACTGCAACACTTTAGACTGCAACACAACGATGAGAAAATGATTTCAGATTCAGTGCCTGTTAGGGCTGTGAAAAAATATTTGGCCCATTTCTGTATTTTTTTTTTTTATTATTGTTTTGCATATTTGTCGCACTTAAATAATTGAGATCATCAAAACAAAATTTAATATTACACAAAGATAACCCAAGTAAATACAAAATATTTTTTTAAATGATGATTTCATATATTAGGGGTTAGGGTTAAGCTATCCTAACCTGCCTGGCCCTATGTGAAGAAGTAATTGCCCCCTAACATTAATAACATGATGTGCCACAATTGCAATCAAGTGTTATTAAGTGATAAGTGGCAAAGAGTCTCATTTCTAGAAGCTCATGGTTGTGGAGAAATTTTGGCCCATATGTCTTTACAGAAATGTTTTAATTCTGGCACACATAAAAATATATATATATAAAAAGCAAAATAGGAAGGAGTACATACTTTTTCACAGCACTGTATATGCACTGTTAGGGTTGTGACTTTTAAGAGCTGATCTAATTTATTTCCTAAAATGTCTGTGGTTGCAGCACTCTGATATCTGTGAACATGGTGCGCTACGTAAGAATTTAGGATTTGACGTGCCTAATTTATATTAATTTTAAAAAATTATATAGCTTGTCTAAAACCTAGATAAAAGAGTAGTTGCTAATAACTATTTCTGAGAAGATGTTCCCAGCATGTAAAGAGCTTTATTTAGCTTAAAGTTAACTTGTTCAGATAGCAGATGAGTTTATGGTATTGGTTACGGCACCATGGATCTCAGTGCCACAACATCCTCGATGATGTAATCGTTAAACTTTACTTTCCCCATAAATTTCCCCATATTCAAGAGACAAGAGATATACAGTATTGTACAGAAGTCTTAGGCGTCATATTACCTGTAGAACAGATTTTGTTATATAAGTTTATGTCTGCATTATTATGTACAAAACTGTTCCCTACAAAGATACACTACAATTAATGAATAAATAACATTACAGAAGAATATTTGCACGACTGTAAAGAAAGCGACAAAAAATTATTTCAGTTTGTGTGGAATGTGAACATGTATGAATCAAAATGGTCAGATAGTCCCTGATGAGCGAGCCGAGTAGGAAGAAACCTTGAGAGGAACCGGACTCAACAGAGGAACCCATCCTCATTTGGGTGAAACGGAAAGCAGGAACTGATCTGCGTTCATACTGTGTGTTAGGTGGCAGGCAGTTCAGTATAACAATTGATGCTAATTGATGTTAATATGGAGTCCAGTTCGTTATTGGAGGCTCAGGTAGACTTGTAGGAAATTCCAAGTTACCAAAAGAACGTTCTCCAGCATGCTCAGTAAAACCTAACCTAGCATTATTGATTTTTTTTCTCCATGTTCTCTGGTTTCCTCTCGCAGTGCAATTCCCAAATTTGGCATTCCTAAATTGCCCATAGGGTGTGAAGGTGCGTGTGAATGTTGACTGGAGGTCCTATCATGGTCAGATGATAATCAGGGAATAAAAACAATGGTAATCGCAGAGGTTCCTAGATGGATGGATGGACACATATGCATATATTATTATAACCCTATCTGCTCCAGGGGTGCTGGATCATGGCTGACCCCAGTTACGCTGGGATATGCAAAGAACAATTTTACTGTGCTGTGATGTATATGTGACAAATAGGCTTAAGGCTTAACTTTAAAAAAAAAAAAAAACATCTAGCAAAACCTACAGTTCTTGACCAGCAGATGGCATTAATGTGTTGCTTTTAAAACTCTTCGTACGGGGAGGTATGGAGCTCCTGTTTGACTTCACTCAGCTAATGAGGAGTTTGAGAATTTGCTCCATTTCCATGTACTTTTGGAAGACCCAAGGAAGAAAAAATTAAAAAGAAGAAAAGACCAATCATCCACAAGCACAGTTTAAAGTGTCTTTTATTGAAAGAAGCAGATGGAATGAAACCACAGACAGATGTATAATCACACTTCTTCATCCCACAGTGTGGTACAGTGTGAAATGGTCACTCATCCATATTTTGATGTTTATGTGCTATGGGATAATGCAACAAGTCAGGATTCTCAGAGACTGTCTAAACCTTATTTCACTATTTATTATTTTTTTATTTGAAAAAGACATACAGTATGGAACATTTTAGTATTTCCAGGACGCTCCTTTGGATCATTTTTTCCATATGATACAGGTGAAAAAAAACTAGCTAAGCTACTTTAAACGCCAAAGGACAACCTGTTCACCATATGTATCTATGCGTATACGGTACATATACATAAAAACTGTTGCATATTATTTTGATGTATAGTACGACACATCTCTCTGACATCAGTAACTCTCGGAGTCTATAGTGATTTTTAAAAGCAGATCCAGAATTTATTTCCTAAAATGTCAATTGTGCTGTAGGCTACAGAAACGTGTTCATAAAAATCCATGTCATATCACTGTGTAATGTTGCTGACTGAGACGTCTTTCCAAGTTTATGGAGGATGCTTATAGTCATAGGTGATCTTTTTAAAATGTAATCTTAAAGCACCACCCCTACACTTAATCTTAGCATCCCTAAAGTCAAACATTTACTACATTTAGAGGACAAATTGTACAGTATAAAGCTGGTGTGCAATTACAGTGCTGGGCCGACCACAAAATGGAGGCAGCTCTTGCAGGCTCCTCAGCAGCATGTTCGCCTTGAAGGCCGGAAGCACATTCACGCTCCACTGTTAGCAGCGGCAGGAGGGTTAACAGCAACAGAACCACTGTGGAGATCATAATCTGGTAGCGGCGGGGACAAGCCAGAATCCAATGTGTAGTCCTCAGTAGTGGGGCCTATACTGTACATGAAGAAGCTGATGCGTCTGTCCCACTCCCGTGTCTGTGGCAGCAGTCCGGACTGGCAGCCTTGACGTCAATGCAGCACACGTTTTTTAAAAAAAATTTTTTTACGGCAGCTGAATCATGATAACTGGCCATAAGTAAAAGCGAAAGTGCTGAATGCTGCCACCATGGAACTCACAACATGCCATTTCCATCCCAGCTCTCCAGTCATTTCTCCTGAACCCCTGACTTGAGCTTGTTATTGTAATGATTCATAGCAGTATTTGTCAGAACTAAATTCTTTTTACATTTTATTCTATTTTACTGTCAATCGTACCTCGAAATCCTTTAATATTTTGCGATAAAATACAATGACTCTTGCTCTCAGCTGATAATTCAGTTCATTGTTACAGTTTCATGCATATGGAAAAATCGAGGTATCGTCACAATCCAAAGATAAAAAATAAAAAAAACATGTAGCCCTGTTTAGATGAAAATTTTATATTTTTTAATTACCAGTTGTAGCTCTTGTCTTTATTATAACGTGTAAGGCCTGTCATTTTTGATGCCAGAAAATCATAAAAAAGACAACTGAATTCTCCCCTCAACAATAAACAATAAAAAAATAACATGTGTTACAAATTTTACAGTATGTCTACTTTTCTTTAAAAGTTTCCTCTAACTCTGCAGAGGAAACACGACTCTGTAATTTATATTATATTCTATGCTCAAATACTGTATGAACACTAAACACAGTGTAAAACACATGCAGTTTTTAATTGAAAATTATAAAAAATTTGTATCCTCTATACAGTATATACTCTAAATCGTGATGTTATAAAGATCTGACACAGTTTCTGGTGTGAAATTTAATTATGAATTAAGTCAATAATTCACAATTATAACAACTTGTGATGAGCCACTTCAATTAACCAACAAATAGCTAACAGAACACCCAACATGTCACCCACAACACCACCCAGTTCAATACCGACCGAAAAACCCACCCAGATGCCCCCACCAAAACTGATACCCACCACTACACATACATGTACTCAAACACCCAACCCAGTTCCCTTCCAGAAACCCATGGCAAAACCCAATAGCATATCTATCCCAACTTATACACTTATAACCCACCACACCTCCTCCCACGACACAACCAACTACAAAACCACCCGCAACACAAGTAACATATATTTTGTACGTGGAATCCCAGCCATTCACCTAAAGGAAAGAAAGGAAGAAAGAAAAAAGAGAGAGAAATGTGACTCAAACAATTTAGTGACACATTTTAAAATTGTTTTCTTTTTTTTTTTTTCACTCACATACAGCCACCAACAAAACTCTGTGTACAGTATAAGACCTTTTTGTACATTAACCTACTGTTTTTGAAAACTGGTTACCCTGACTTGGTCATGCTGACTTTTTAAAACATGATTTCATGTTAACACAATTTAAAACATTTATAAAACACTCACAACCTCCTGCTAGTTTATACACTTTTCCAGGCTTACAGGGTTTCACATCAATGCTGAAATTAAACTACAACTCCCTGAGTAACATGTGGCCTCCTAACATGGCCGCAGAGGCCCCAACCATCACGAACTCTTACAGTCAGGTTTACCTTCATTCTGGTTATACACACGAAGAGACAAAGAGTAAACAGTACTTAGGCTCCTATACCAGTTATCCTATACAGCCTTTCTGTGTCTCTGGTACTGATGATGTTCCTGGTTTCCTGATTTTCCTTTTTTGGAAGCAAATGAATCCTCACAAAGCAGGTGAACCTGATGGCATACAGTATCACCAGGAGGACTAAACGCCTGTCCTGAGCATCCGGCAGGTGTGTGTACAGACATCTTCGACTTGTCTCTCACACAAGCAGTCGTCCAATGTTTATTCAAGTCTGCCATCATCGGAAACATCTACATCACATCTGAGTGATTTTAGGCCAGTGGCACTTTCACTAGTTGCCACAAAGAGCCTAGAAACAACTGGTATTGTCACATCTTAACTGCCAGATACCATTAAACCATTTCAGTTCTCCCACTGCCCCAATAGACTGAAGGATGGCAGGGTAGACATTTATCACCTGGACCACAGCAGAACATACTGTATGTAAGCAGACTTTTCCTGGACTATAGGTCTGCTTTTAATACTATCTGCCTGGGAAAGATGTTTGTGAAGCAGACGGACTCTGGACTCTTCGGATTCTGGTCTTTCTCATGGATTGACTACAGACGGGGGATGAGGATGAAGAACAGGAACAGTACAAGAACACCACAGTGCTGCTGCCTCAGCCCCAAACTCTACACCCTGTACACCCACGACCTCATCACCGCCCAGGACAACACTATAATCACATCATCAACCAACATGCATAACACACAACATGGGACACTGCAGACCAGACAGTGTGATCACAAACAAAGTTTCGATGACAGCTTCTCTTCGGCCACAGTCAGACTGATGGCAAAAGAAACAAGGCAATAAAACAGCATGTCTGCCTCATACCGGTACGTTTTTATCTGTCATATAGAGACTGCTTAAGTCCAGAGAAACATATTTTTAGCTTGAAGATGAACTACTTTCACTCATCACTACATTTTTGTTTGTTTGTTTGTTTGTTTGTTTGTTTGTTTTATGACTGACAGGGACTAAAACACCTGCATCTGGATTTGAATCTATCAAAAGATTGGAGCTTGCAGACATGTTACTGGCTTTTCTCAGCATTGAAATATTATTACAGAACTTATGTGTTATTTTTAATTTATATCCTTTGCTGGAAACAATTAGATTTTGTTTAACAATAGTTTTATGGACATAGAATAGTGTATGAAGGCTTAGCAGAACATTTAATTTTGTTCATTAGGTAAGAAAAACAAGTGTTTTTTTTCTGTTAAATAGGAAATAATAAGTATTAAGATAAGTTTTGTAGTGTGTTGATCTGCTGGTCATGTTATGATGACGCTTACCACTGGTCTGTACGTCGCCACCTCATGTACCTGTAATTGAGAGAATAGTTATATATTTTAGTATTCAATTCAATCTAATTCAATTTTATTTGTATAGCACTTTTAACAATTGACATTGTCGCAAAGCAGCTTTACTCAATCAAAAGAAATGATATAAGT
Source organism: Clarias macrocephalus (assembly GCA_011419295.1). Lineage (NCBI taxonomy): Eukaryota > Metazoa > Chordata > Actinopteri > Siluriformes > Clariidae > Clarias > Clarias macrocephalus. Next base: position 13,472 of record JAAGKR010007477.1, on the reverse strand, counting down.
TTGTATGAGATGTGAACGTGTATGAATCAAAATGATCAGATCGTCCCTGATGAGCGAGACGAGGACGAGGGCGACGGTGGCGAGGCAAAAACTCCCTGAGATGGTAAGAGGAAGAAACCTTGAGAGGAACTGGACTCAACAGGGATCCCATGGCAGGGGTTGATCTGCACTCATACTGTGTGAGGCTGGAAGTTCAGTATAACAGGAGACGTCATCAAGTTGAAATAGAGTCCAGTTCATTACTGGAGGCTCAGGTAGACTGTAGGAAACTCCAGTCCTGAACTATCGAGCGACTGAAGTCACAAGTCCTCAGAGAACAGCTGTCTGGGTCAGCCGAGGACAGGAGCGTCTTCGTGGAAAAGTGGAACCGTCCCCAGTCGCCACACGCATTTTAAGGTAAACATGAGTCACATTAATCCAGTACAGAGTTGTTAACAATGTACATGTAGCCTTTACCTCAGAATGTTCTGTTCTATTCAGGTGCTCCTTCACCTCTGTGATTGCTCGGTCATTGCGTTGACATGTCAGCAGTCCTTGGTCTTCATAAAAGAGACAATCTACAGCAAACATTCTGTCCCTGCTTACGCAGAGTCTGCTGTCCGGAGGGGTGGAACAAACATCGAATGTGTGGTGGAGCACCACGAGAACGACAGGCTTATCCTCTGAGACAGAGAGAGAGAGAGAGAAGTGGATAAGAGAAGGAGAGAGTTAATAAATTACACTTTTGTGGGTTATACCTCAAAGCTTTATGTGTATACAGTCGAAAATAAACACATTTAGTTTCTTTGAAGCCTAAAATTAAGAAAGACTCAGTTTTTGTTTTCTCCAGCTGCAACATGTCAGAAACAAAACAAAAAAAAATCTGAATCACTCACCCCGTGGACACAAATTTGGAAAAGGATCAGCCCCTCCTAAAATTAATTGTAAACTCCATCAGGTGAAGCTAATCACCTTCTCAACGTCCCACAAAGCTTTGCACATCTAGACTTTGCAAATACTCATCTTTGTAAAACTGCTCAAGTTGAGTTAAATTTGATGGTGACTGTTTTTGGACTACAGTCACTAAGTCTGGGTCTGACTAGGCCGTGATAGGCCTCTGACATTTTAGTATCCATTTCCTGACTTGAGCCTGTGCACAGCTGTTTTTGACATGTTGGTGTTTTATCTTTCATGTTAAAAGTTGAGGACTGAGTAAATACCGCTGGATGAAATGTACTGATTTTAATGGGTGATTCTTTTCTATACCCACTGTATATGTTTGGGGCTTAAAATCTTAAAATTGGACTTTTAATTGTGCAGATTAACAGAACACAGTTATGAGAGTAAAAATGTATTTTATTTCTCTATATTTTATATTCTCCACTAATCCCAGTGTTTCACTAGTGCTTGGATACCATCAAGGGGGTAAGTTTTCTCATTCAGGAACTTTAGCAGCATATACTACTACTACTAAATACACTACTATTAATAATAATAATAATAATAATAATAATAATAATAATAATAATAATAATAATAATAATCTATACTTACTGGGAATTCTTTCAACAGCAGCTTGAATGTCTGTTCCAGCTCGAGACACAATTGGTACAAAAGCAATGATGATATCACAATTGTTTTCCGAGCTCTGTTCATGTAACGTCACTCGTTTTTTAAGACGATCCATAAAATGCCTGTGGGAGTTCATGGTGTTCCCAAGAACAAGGACGAAGACTCTGTGTGCTGGAGATCAGAGAAAAGACACATAAATACAGACACAAGACCACTAGCAGTGCAATCATTCCCACAAATAGTTTATAAACTTTAAATAAAGACTGATTTATTTGTCACTGCACAGTGAAATTTTTTTGTATATCCCTGTAAAGAATATAAAGTGATATGTTTTACATAATACATGGCTGCCTTTCAACACTTCATTTTAGGATAATTATCCATCCAGAAACCTTTGTACTCTGCAGAGGCCAATGGTGACCATGGTATTTATTTTCTCATTTTTATGACCGGGTTAGGACACATTCACACGCTATGGGCAAATTGGGAAAGTCAATTAGCGTAATGTGCATGTCTTTAGACTGTGGGAGGAAACCGGGGGTACCTGGAGGAAACCTATTCAGCAGGGGGGGGAACATGCAAATTCCATGAGCACAGATCCCGAGGTGGGAATCGAACCCGGAACCTGGAGGTGCAAGGTGACAGGGCTAAGCACTAAGCCTCCAATGTTGTTTCAAGAACACAAAAACTATATATTACCAAAGATGCACAATATTATGGATAATGTCCTGTTGGTTATTTTAAATCTCCAGCAGAGGCTGATTTAAATGTACGAGTTTTATATTAGAATCCACATCTGATCATTTACTGTTAACACATGAAAGTGGATCTTTTAAAACTTTTTTTAGAACAACAAATAAACAACAGCGCCTCCAGTGGTCGTAAGAAAAACTACACTCAGTGTCATTATGAAACCACACAGAAGAAAAAGAAACTCGCTGTAACAGCAAACTTATACAGGCATAATTGTTCACATAACATCAGAAAGCAGTAGCAGGACTGTACATTAGCCCTTATAAGCATTTAACAATGAATGATTCAGGATTAAAAACAGGCTGTTCCTATTTAGGTTTATAGATTAACGTGTCTTTGACTGACCTCAGTGATGCACCACAGACAAATACATAATACAAAGATACACAAGAACGACAGGAGAAATTCATCAGCCATTCAGAAGTATTGATTAGTGAAGATTACATACCAGAAGGCATTCTGGGGTCAGGGTTAAGCCCAGGGTTGTCGTGTGCTCTGTTGGGGATCAGGTAGAGACAGAGACAGAGACAGACAGAGACAGACAGAGACAGAAGGAGACAGAAGGAGACAGAAGGAGACAGGCTGCTCCAAGCACTTTCACTTTCACTTTGTCACACACAGCTCTACTTATTTATAGGGAAATAAAAGCAACTCCTTTAGGAAGCTTCTTTTGTGTAAACACTCTGTGTCGTGCTGTTATAGACAAATAATCACTGACAAGAAGAGTGTTATTAATTGAATTTATTAATTGTTATAATTTTTTTGGACAATTGCTACAATAGCAAATTTCCACAATTCAAGTTGTAATGTGCTGAATAATGACATAATTTTTTTTTTTTTACTTTTAGAGTTAATTTATTCCTGTGTAATGTTTGTAGAATTAAATTTCATATTACTTAAAATGTGATGTTTTTATGTTGCATTTCATTATGTCTAATTACTCACTGTACACATTCCTTTCTTCGTGATCAGTGTTTCTGGTATTTTCCTCCCCACTAGTTCTAGTTCTATAACCTGTAAGCTGATTTGCAGTAACCCTGGTGGATTACATCATGTCCAGGCGACTACAAATCCAGTCGCTAGGTGACGATGTCATGCAGGTAATCAGGGCAAACACGCTACACCAACTTACACCTCTTTATGAACCTCAAACTGGAGCCTGTGCAAGGTACAGTATAAACTCGGCTTCCCACTGCAAAGAGCAGTCGCAAAGGTAAAAACAAAGAGAAAGAGGAAGTATATGCAGTATGTGAATAGACAAAAGAACTAAAAGGAGGCGTTTGTTTTTGTTAGTGCAGAGGGAGCACCGAAATGCTCTCCATCTCTTGGGAAAAAAAAAGAAAAGAAGACATTTGAAAAGAAAAAATATTTGAAAAGAGAAGAAATCTGAAAAAAGAGATGTAAATGAAAAAGAGAAAATGTCCCTAAAAATAAACAGAAAATGCACAATATATAGACAAACGTTTTTGGCCAAACATACAATGACACTGTATCCAAATACATACACTTCAATAAGGAGTCGCTTCCTCTTTTGCAGCTCTAACAGCTTCCACTCTGCTTGAAAGGCTGTACACAAGATTTCGGAGTGTTCCAGTTGATCCCAAAGGTGCTGGATGGGGTGTGCGAGCCAGTCAAGTTCTTCCACACCGAACTCATCAAACCATGTTTTTATAGTCCTATAGGGGGCTCAGTCATGTTGGAATAGAAAAGGACCTTCCCCAAGATGTTACCATAAAGTTGGGAGTGTAGCATTGTCCAATATGTCCTGGTATGCTGAAACATTAAAATTGTCCTTCACTGGGGATAAGGGGCCTGATTGAGTCACCGGAAATCAATAATTAATGGGTTTGGACAAATACTTTTGTCCATATAATGTATGTTTGAAAAAAAAAAGTTTATTTTGTTGCATATCTTTTCTCAACATGCAGTGAAGTGAAGTTTCTTTCACAAAGGTGCACACAAGAAAATGCCCACCCTATCATCCTACTGTACGAGTGGTCGTAGTAGCTTAATGTGGGAGCCACATGCTGACTTGGGGAAATTGGATACAACTAAATCGGGGGGAAAATCCAAGAAAAAAAAATGCAGAAATCAGTTGCAATGCAACAGTGATCAGGCCCAGGCACCTGCCATCGCCACCCAGACGCCCCACACAACCTGCACATCCACACTCCAAAAACACCTGACTGCTGATTAAAAAAGCATCACACTATATGATGTCACTCAGGACACGAGCCACTTCTCAGCTTAATATCAAGGCATTCATGCCTAAATCAGTACTGGACCCAACCCTGGATAAACTAGGAGGGTTACATTAGGAAGGGCATCTGGCATAAAAATCAACTTGGCCCAGCTGATGTGCAGATCTGACGGTGCAGAAGCAGCCGAAAGAATAACAACAATAGCAACAATAGCTGAACCATTTGATATATCAGAAATCCCTTGGCCAATGGTACAGTCTGTAGTGTACAATGTACATGTGTACTGGGTTTCACATGTACAGTACAGTATGCTCCAAAATCTGATGTTAAGACGCTGTGCCACAGGACTTATATAATAATAATATAATAATTTATATTATAAATAATAATAATCCTTAGAAGAACAATAGGACCCTTCATACACTATGACGTCATAGGGCTGCTGTCATAGTGCTTAGACCCTAAAATATTTATTTAACAGGGTTTTTTTTTTTCAGCACTAAAAACAAAATGCTTGTTTAACCCCTCTGTGTTCACTGCCATCTCTTTTACATTTTTACTGGGCATTTTGCAGTAAGTGAAACATGGTGTTGCTTTTTTACTCTCATTTCCGAAGGAGGATTAAGCTAATAGCTTGTTCAAGTCAGTCACATAAAATCACTATATTATAATCTAGATGCTAACATGATTTTTGTTCTTTATCTCTACATGCACACGGTGTCTAGCATATTTTGCTCATCAAAAAGTTACAAATGCAATAAATAATTCATATAAAGAACTTAAATAAGAGGATTGTGGCAATTACTACTTGTTTTGCATTTAACCCAAATTACAATCACACAGATGTATAGTCAGTGGTGGTAACACTCAGACGAATAGTGACAATCACACCGATGACCAGAGCGGAACCTAGAGCAATGCCCACAATAGCACCCACTTGAGCACCC
>JAAGKR010007476.1:9747-36509 GCA_011419295.1 Clarias macrocephalus | reverse complement strand
CCCCCCCCCCCCTTAAATAACACAGACTATCACAGTAGTTAAGAGAAATTGCAAAAGGGTACAGATAACACACGACAGAAGGCCAGTATGGTGCAAAGTGAAAACGGTGAAAATGAAGAGTAGTGCAAATGAGCTTTTAGTTTGTTCATTTTAGTTTTAGTTAATTATCATTTCCTCAGAAATGAAACTTTTGGTTTCATTTCGGTATGGACGAAACCATCACCAAAACGCACTTCACGTTTATGTGACATTTTACTTTTGCATAGGAAATCCCTTACACACAAAACAAGACACGCTATCAAACACAAACGAATGTCAAGAACAACGAGCTCAGTTTAAGTATATTAAATACGGTCGTTCATATTAAGGAAATATAAACTAAATGAAATGGTTTATCCCATGTGACACATCCAGTATAAAGGAGGGTACTAAAGCCGCGGTGTTTCTCTGAAATGATACCGTCTCTACTTCCAGACGAACACGTACTGTAAGTAGATGCCTGGTCTTAAATACTTAGTTTATCAGCAAACAAATTAAATGTGTAGTTTTTTAAATTTCTTTTAAAAATGATATTCAGTTGTTTATTAGTCTTTCGAAAACATTTTAAAATTTACATTAAAGTTATATATTCAGATATATTGGAACATCAGCTAAATTGGGACAGTAGGACTCAACAGCATTTATTTCCTGTTCTGATAATCAAATTCTCAAATCAAAAAGAAACAGTTCAAATCATTCACGTAATCCTAGCAATCGTAGCAATCGCGAGCCCTCGTTTGGCACTGAGGTTTGCGGTATGACAGCGGCCTCACCTGGTTGGTTAATCCTTCATTATTTTATTTTATTTTATTTTATTTTATTTTTTTTAACAGGGAACGCCACCTTCATCCTGGCTTCCATTGGCACGGTTCTAGCCAATCACAGTTTGACGACAGTAAGGTAGTATTTTATGATTGGTTAAGGTTCGATTATTTTTTTAGCCAGCCCGACCTGGCATTTCTTCGGACAAGACGCTCAAAGTGCAATACTCTGTTTCACCACACATTTACAGTATATCACGGGGGCGCTGTTTCACGCACTGTAAAATACATCGAACAGAACCGAGTTCAAATCTATCTGTTAAACGAATTGTTATTTTTTTACAACTAAAATGACAGTGTACAGTCTTACAAAATGGCGAGCCTGGATTCCTTTGGCCTCCAGAAGAACACGCCACTGAACCTGTGAATGTATTCAATTGTGCCGAGTCTGTCATAGTGTGCATCAATCGGCACACGTTGCGGCCAGTTGGCATAGAAATCTGTAAATGAGTAAGGAGTACAGACTGAGAACAGACTCATCCCGATATGAGTCGCAGGATATCAAACGCTTGCTTTTTCAGATCTGATACACTGTGGTGTACTGCACACTGATTCGACAATATGCACCTCCAAAGCCAATGAACATGGAGGGGGAGGAGGGGGTATTGTACTGTATAGTAAGGGTGTTTGATTTTTACAGATTGCGAGTGAAGTCTGGTTGTTTTCATACTGTCCATAATGGAGGCTTCAGATGAAGAGGTAGGCACTGAACATTTTTATTTACATGCCAGGCTGTTTGCTAGACATTTACTGAGTTCATCACTCGTATAAATGTTCAAAATTTTCTCAAATCAAGCTATTTGAAGATGCCAGAGATTTCTTTGACAAAGAGCCACAGCCAAACCTTCAGTCTGCAGAATTGCATTTAGAAAAGGAGAAAAGCACTTTGCAAGGTATGTTACTTTCTATAAATTTTGTTAGTGTATTATTTCCCGATAGAAACACACCAGTTGATCATGTTTGCTAAATTGAATTATCCTTCCTTTACACAGATGTTCCTCCACCATATGACCTATCAGTGCAGTCCATTGGGACCAATTTTGCTAAACTTGAGTGGAAATGTCTAGACAACACAATAACATTTGAGCTGAAGTGCTCCAGCAGTGCATCTTCAAGCACTCAGACCCTTCCACAGAATTATGCTGAAGTGTTGGATCTGTGCCCAGGCACTGAGTACACATTTACTGTGGTTGCAATCTCAGAGAATGGAAACCAGAGTTCAAGCGCCAAAGTATCTGCATATACAAGTAATAACCAGTTTAGTGTTGTTGTTGTTGTGACATATGTCTAAATATATCTTAGTTTAATTTACTATGCCATTTCGACTTGAACTTTCTTTTCTTCACAGATCCAAACCCACCTGAAAGCATCAAGGTTAAGAATATTAGTAGTACATCAGTTACTTTAACCTGGCATCACCCTGCCTACTCAGGGAAGAAGTATCATGTGGTTTGTTTCCACATGGGTAAAACTGTTCATGAAGAAGAAACAGAACGTAACACACTTGTTATCAATAATCTGACTCCAGGAAAAAAGTACTCCTTCCATATTGCAACAGTACTTCAAAATGGCAGCACAAGCAAGAGAGCTGTGTCATTCGCCAGCACTCGTAAGTATTTCTGTATTTTTTGCAGTTTTTTAAAATTTTTATTCCAATCTGTTTTAATCCAAACCTTTGACTGAGATTTGTATTTTTTTAAATTAACAGAAACAAACCTGGAGAGCTTTCTTCAAGGTGTGGGGCTGACACAATACTTCACTAATAAACTCTCACTGAGTACCGTACTAGAGATAGACAAGAGCACAGTGACAGATGATCCAGCACAGTCTCTATCAGATTTACCATGGCTTTTCCTCAAGAAAATGATGATGGTGAATGTGACTGCAAGAAATGTCAAATGTGCCTTATCAACTAATGAGGGTGAAGACATGAAGTTGGATTTGCATAGTGATCTGGAAAGTCTTGTCTTCAACCAGGACTCTAGTCAAAAACTAAATCCTTTAGACATCATAACTGCACTCTTCCTTTGCTCAGACAGTTTTCTTCAACAAGAGATTGCATTGAAAATGTCTATGTGTCAATTCTCTGTGCCTTTACTACTTCCTAATTGTGACACACAGCAGAGCATGCTCATGCTTTGGGCCTTAAGAGACATTGTGAAGAAGTTTAGACCACACTCCTTGTCTAATCAAAGAGGGTTTGTGGAAGACAGGATTATTCTAGCTGACTTACCCTTGGTGTCCTTTGTAAGACTTGGAGATTGCAGCATTTCTAAATCTCAAATCTTGAACAAGTTGCTCAGTAATCCACAGCAATATCATGACACATTTGTCCACCATGACATGGACTGCGGAGACATCCCAAGGAAAATATCAAATGGTGTGGTGGAGATCAGCTGGTACCTACCTTGTGGAAGTAAAAACATAGACATCTTCCCAGAACCTGTGGCTTTTGCAAACTTGAGAGGTGACATAGGTACATTTGAGACTCAGTACTCATTCCTTTGTCAGATTTCTACAGCAGTTTTTGTGTTTGTTGATAATTTTGATTCAAACTATGAGCTACTGACCAATACACATGTGAGAGCACAATTGTTTTTGGTGGGTAATGCAGACACCAAAATCTTCAATCTGGATTTGTTAAAAAAAACAGCTGTTGCATTGAATTTGAAAAGAAGCAGCATCATTCTGAAGACCAAACAAAATGATGCAGATTTTGTCAAGAGTCTGTCTTTTGCAGTCAGTGATGTTGTTAAAAACAGTTACATCACTGTACAACTGGAAAAGATGACAACAGTTGCACATGAATTGGGAATTTTGATTGATGAAGACTGTAAAGAGTGCCAAAATGCAAAAGAAAATGCAAATGCAATCATTAGCAAGATACAGGATACACTAAAGTTTAAAGAACAACAGCTTTCTTTGCAAGGTGAGATCTGGAAGAAATTGGGAAAATTAGACAAAGAAATGTGTAGGCTTCGTAAAGCTGGGGATAAGAACATTGAGAACTATAAAAGTGAACTTCTGGACCAGAAGGTGGAACTCAGGAAGCAACAAAACAGCTATGAAATGTCAGACGCCATGTCCTGCTTTATAACTGCATTGTCAGATTCAAGTCTTGAACGATCCTTCTTCCTGAAATGGATGCGGATGAATCTGGACAATCTGTCCCGTGAAAAACTATCTGACCTTCGAGAACTATACAAAAAGAAATGTCAAGAATCATCTGACAAGAAGGAGGAGATTGCACAACTTGACAGACAGATTTCAAACAGTGCTTTAGGGACCGAACACTTTTTGAGGGAAATGGGTCAACTGTATGAAGCTGCTGTCACACTTCCGGAAAATACAGAATCACGACTACAAATGCTACACTTACCCAAACTGTGTGCTAAGCTCCTTTTAGATGGCTTTCCTCTTGAACTAGTTGATGGAGATGCTTCAAATATACCTTTAAGGTGGATTAGTGATGTACTGAAAGAGTTAAATACTTTAGTGCAACCCAAGAATAAGATCATGGTCGTCACAGTATTAGGAGTCCAGAGTACAGGAAAGTCAACTTTGCTTAATACCATGTTTGGGGTTCAGTTTGCAGTCAGCAGTGGAAGATGCACACGAGGAGCTTTCATGTTGCTGATCAAAATCACAGAGAGCTCGAGAAAAGAACTTAACTGTGATCATTTAGTGATAATTGACACTGAGGGACTGAAATCTCCTGAGCTGGCACAGCTTGATGACAGCTATGAACATGACAATGAACTGGCCACACTTGTTGTTGGCCTGAGTGACATTACCATTGTCAACATTGCCATGGAGAACTCTACAGAAATGAAGGACATTCTGCAGATTGTGGTGCATGCGTTCCTCAGGATGAAGGAAGTGGGAAAAAAACCCATGTGTGCATTTGTGCATCAGAATGTAGCTGATGTCTCAGCACATGACAAAAACATGAGAGACAGGAAGCTTCTATTAGAGCAGCTGGATGAGATGACTGAGGCCGCAGCCAAGATGGAAAACAAGGAAATGTACAAGAAGTTTACTGATGTGATGGAGTATGATCCAGAGACTGGTAACTGGTATATACCTGGGCTTTGGCACGGTAACCCACCAATGGCACCAGTGAATGCTGGCTACTCTGAGGCTGTGTATGAATTTAAAAAGAACATGATGGACATTCTTGTCAAAAAGAAGATATCTACAAACAACATTGATGGATTTTTGGAATGGACAAAAAGCTTGTGGAATGCAGTAAAATATGAAAATTTCATCTTCAGTTTTAGGAACAGCTTGGTAGCTGATGCATACATGAAGCTATGCACTGAATTTCATAAATGGGAATGGTCTTTCAAAAAGCACATGTACACATGGTTAACATCTGCTGAGACCAGAGTGGCCAATTTTGAGATGATGAAATCAAAATCTGACAAGACAAACCTGCAAGATTTACTGAGGTCCCTGAAACACAAAGCTTCCTTAGAGCTTGACAAACAGGAAAAAGCCATTTTGGAAAACCTGGTCAAATACTTTGAACAATCAGAGGGTCATGTCTATCTTGTGGAAAAGTACAGAGAAGACTTTGTTACCAGTGCAAAATCTCTCAGGCGGGAAACAGAAAACTCAGTGGTGAATAAACTAGAGGCAGTTGTTGAGATAAGAACAGGAAAGAATAATTTGGACAACATAAAGAAAACACATACTGACAAAATGGAAAAGAAAGTGCGCAAACTTGTAGAGGAGCTCCGCAAAAACAGACAATCTAAAACTATGTCTGAAAGGCAGCTTGACATATCTTTTGAAAACATATGGAAGGACATACTTGATGAGCTGTCATTTAAAGGATTGAGAAAACAAACGATATCTGACAGTGTTTTTAAACAATTACGACTGAACATGAAACAAAAGGGAGGCTCTGTCTGTGAAAGGTTAAGTAGTGCGAGTTTAGACACATATGGCAAAGAGACGTTCATTGCTACACCTGAAACATTAATTAAAAAAGTGGTAAGTCATTTCTACAAATGTGAACAAACAAAGAGACTACAAGAGCTAGCAGACAGTGTCACTGATGCATGTCTACAATCAATAAATGAGAAAAAACAAATGAAATCAGATTATTATGACACTTACATTCAGGAGATCCTACATATAATTGATCAAAAATTGACGTCAGCCAAGAAGTTAGGATTTTCGGAGGACTTTGAACTCTCTTTTAAGCTCCACATTTGTGCTATTTCTGCAAGAGAATTCCAGGCCATGCATGACCGTTTTATTGAAGACAATGACCCTCTGCGGAGCCTTGAGCAATTCAAAGAGAAGTACCGTGTTGATTTTAAAGATCTGTTTAATAATCGTGATCAGTGTCAGAGAAAGGCTGAAGAATTTACAATACTCTGCCTGAGACCTGCAGTTGAGAGTTTTATCTGTAACTCACTTGGACTAGAAATTATTGACAAAATGCTGCAAGGGGACAATGCATTTCAATTCAGCACACGAGCTTTTTTCCAGTACTCACTTTTAACAGAACTTCTAAAAGAATTTGATTTTCAGAACTTTGTGGCTTACATACAATCATATGAATGGTTTGTCAAAGACTGGATACTAAAACAAATCACAGACAAATTTTCCAAAGGAAACAAACTGTTAGAGCTGGAACAGCAACATCTCAAAGGGGCTATTACGGAGTTAAAAGAGGCTATTATAAAAGCACAAAATAAGAAAGATGAAAATGAAAACATAAAGGAATTTATCCAAAACATCTGCAGAGAGCTTGGAGAAAAATTTGTAATTCCAAAAGATGTGTTGGAAGCAGTAATGGCTTTGAATAATGCCAAACAGGAGCAATTTGCTTACTGGCTCATGCAGTCTGTGGAGGAATTGGAAGAGTCACTGAAGACAAAGTTTAAAAAGGATAAAATTCAGAGCAAACTTAAAACACTCAAAGTCAAACCACAGGATGAGCTGTTCAAGCGTGTGTTTGGCTGTGGGAAACAGTGTCCATTCTGCAACGCACCATGTGAGGCAGGAGGAGAAGCTCATACACATCACTCTGCTTCTGTACACAGACCTCAAGGACTTGGTAGATTTAAATATGAGCACTCAGAGAAACTAGTCATAAACATTTGTTCCACAGATGTGAACACTGACACACAGTTCAGATGCCTGGAGACCCAAGATAAGTACCATCCTTATAAGAAATACAGAGAGATCTTCCCAGATTGGCAAATTCCTGCAGACCCCAGCATAGAGGCCTCGGACTACTGGAAATACGTGATGGCAAACTTTAATGACAAATTTGCGGAGACATACAATGCCAAGCCTGCAGATATTCCTAAAATGTGGAAAGACATCACAAAACAACAAGCAGAAAATAGTCTGAAGGAGTGTTTTAGTATCAAATGAGTACTGCTAAAAATCAACAGGTTAAGGGAGTTTAAAGGACACTGATTTTGAACTTGATGTTAAAATACGATTAACAATTTTCAGCAAATACTACTACTATCATTTAGCATCATAACACATGACACATGCTCATTTAAAACACTCTTCAACAGATTTGCACAGCAAACAGAATATGATGGATTTTAGTAACAAGAAAACACAGCAAAAAGTGATAGTTTCTTGAATCTAGAATAATATAAAAAACTTAGAGATAAATTTAGAGATAAATACAGTGGAATCTCGGATTGCAAGTAACATGATTTGATTTGTGAGTGTTCTTCCGCAAGACAAGAAAAATAAATAAATTCCTTGAATATCGAGCAAGTCTTGGTTTACGAATATCATGTAGCATGCATGTGCTTCTTGTTTTAACAGAGCCTTAGACATGGTCTTAGTGCGCGTCTTTCACTGGTATAATCAACATCCATGCATACATGTACTGTTTACTAAAACACTGTGGCCACATGTGTGCCTGTAAAGCATCTTTTATTTTGTGTTTGTATGTGCGTGTGTGTGTGTGTGTGTGTGTGTTTGTGTGCGCATGAAAGCCGTTCCTTCACGTGTACTGTTTATTATAACACAAAAAGCAAAAAAGCAAAGTGTCATTAGAGACTCTCTCTCTGTCAGCCTGCACTGATTCCATTAGTGTGTGTGTGTGTGCGCATCATTGGACAGCGTGCTCCTTCCCTCCTTCTCTCTCCTTCTCTCACACACATACACACACACACACACACTCTAACGGAAACACTGCTCTGTCGCGATTCTTTTCAAAGGAAAAGTGAAGGTTATTTGTTTTATTTTTACTTTACAACAGTGATTCCATTAGTGTGTGTGTGTATGTGTGTGTGAAAGTTGCCCCACACAGAAGTCCTTCCTCCTCCCAAATAAGAGAAGAGGAAGGTTTATTGTGTAAGATGAGAGGAAGGAGAGGGTACGGTGTCATCCCTCCTCTCCTTTTACTTTAGCTTCACATCCACACACAGACATTACAGCTTGTGCGTACATACACACATACACAGCGCATGTGCACATAAACACACACATACACAGCATGCGTGCACACAAAGACACACACATACACAGTGCTTGCGAGCACAAGCACTAATCGAAACACTTATCTGTCAGGATTTATTTAGACTTTTTTCAAAGGTAAAGTGCAGGTTAATTTGTTTTATTTTTACTTTATATTTTGTATTAATTATTTTTATGTTTTTTTTTTTGGTTGTGGAACGAAAAATTTGAGTTTTCATTATTTCTTATGGGGAAATTCCCTTTAATTTACAAGTGTTTTTGTAAACGCTTCTGGAACGAATTATGCTCGCAATCCAATGTTCCGCTGAACCTTGACTATTATAAGACTATTATGCCTATTTCTGAACAGGGTTTACTAATTTTGTAAACATACATTTCTTGTTTTATTGGCAGATAATTTTGCTAGTTTTAAGCATTCATTTCTTAAAAGAAGCAAAGTTGTCTGCTAATAGAACTAGAATATAAAGAAATTTCCATTTAAGAATAATTAGTAATTTTACTTTGTCAAAAAGTAGTCTCTATAATCTAATAATATATTTAATTTGGTGTAATCTTATATTATATAAAATATAAATTTGACTAGCTTCAACATATTTTCACTAGGTAAGACATCACTTTTTGCAGTGAACACACACATTGTTAACTATTAGATGTTAATTTTATAGTTGTTTATGATTGTTTTTCTTTCTCCCTTACTAAGTGTATATCTAGATTACTATGGGCTTGTACAAGTTGATTATACTTTAAAGAAACACAACAATAGTTCACATCTGAAAAACTTCTGTATGTGCACTATACCTAATCAGTGGCGGCTCGTGCAAAGATTTTTTTGGGGGGGGCGCAAACAAAATTAAAATTAAACTTTTAATACTCGCCTGTAAATAGCCATTTATCAGGTGATTAAGCATCATTACTACTAGCATAAAATACAGGCATGACTCACATCGCATCCAGTCAGCAGCTCCGCTTGCCGTAAGAAGTGCTGGAAGACTCGTTGAGAATGGTCCAATCACATGAGCCCAAATATTTAAAAACAATATTGATTCGCTAAGAACAAAAGTGGGAGGGTTCAGGGCGCACAGTGCTGCACCTTAAGGATGATTTGAAAAGATCAAATCAGAGCTCAGCCTCAGGTCACATGCTTTTCAAAAACGTACGTGCCTACCTACACACTCGTTTGTCCGGCGCCCCACATACATGAACACAAATGAACGTAATACAGTTCAGATTTTTTAAATGACAAATAAATTATATTAAGAAATGCAGCAGAGTATTGTGACTAAATGACTTTATCTCATTATTAAAATAAATAATTATTATGTTAAATAATTACATGTTAGAGGAGCATTCTTCCCTGCCTAACTTTAAGGGGGGCGGCGCCCCTGCGCCCTGTATTGACCAGCCACCACTGTACCTAATTAAATTTCACTGACTTACTGAGAATTTCAATTATATTTATGTAACTCCTTGTACTGTAACATTAATGTTTTGTGCAACAAGCATGTGTGATTATTAAAAAAAATATCACATTTAAATAAATTCATTCTTAGAATAATGAATGGGTGAGACTTTTACTCTCTAATGAATTTAACTTTAAATATTTCATATTTAATTTTCAATACATTTGACTAAAACATACTGTTTTAATGAGTTATTTATTTATTTTAAAAAGATGTGCAGGGAAAGTGTACAGGTTCTTGTCCCACCCACTCCACTCAACAGTTTTGATTGCACATATTCATAATAAGTTTTCTTCCACCTTGAAAACATGCTAGCAAATGGACTGGCTACATTATGACTGTGAATGAGTGTATACATTTGTTTATTCATAGTGCCCGGCTATGAACAGGCATCCAATTCAGGATTATTTTATTATTCATGGTTCCAATTCACCTTACTCATGCCTAGTGTTCCTGTGGGGTCCAGTACAAACCTCAGGATAAAGCATTGAACATGTATGAATCCATTTATTTCTTATCTAAATGATCAGCTTATAGAGAAAAAATAAATTCTCATATCACATACTATCATACATAAACATAGATGAAAACAGTCTAATTCTGATAAAAAGCTTTCCCTTTTAAAAGCCTTGCATGTAAATCCTCTTCTACTGTACAAGAACACAGAATAGGATTGCAAAAAAAATAAAAATAAAAATAAAAAAAAAGTAGAGAAACCACACCAATGAGTGATGTGTTGTGACTTACTGTAAGATAGTCAGCCCCTCCCACTCATTCACCCAATTAACAGCAAGGCTCATGGCACTATGTGTTTCCTGTATCATAGCAACATCAATACGTTTTTGCTTCAGATGTTCATACAGCTCCATTCTCTTTGTATAATCTCTTGCCCTATTAACACCCAGAGTCATAACATTAATGCCATTCATAAAAAAAAATGCATAAAGCATGCCAAGCATTCTATGGGTTATTTTTAGAAATGTCTTTGTTTACTTTCGTGATCAACTGAAAAAGATTTTTAAAAAAGTCAATTAAAAATCTAATTAAATTTTTTGTGTATGTGACAAAAACATTTTATTTTGAAATTGTTTATTTTTGTAATCAACTTTTTCAGTCAAAAGATTTCTGTTTCATTGAATGTGCCTTCGTTTCTTTATGTTAATTTTTTAACATTATGCAGTCTGGGGGGGAAAAATCTTCTATTCTAACATTTTTCTTCTGTTTGGGAAGCCTCAGAAATAGAGATGAGAAACTTGGATCAATTAACAGATCCGACTCCTTCTGAATCACTAACTAAATGGATCCGGGTCTCTTAAATCCTTTGAGTCACTTGAGTCAATAGAGATTCTGATTGCATTTTCCTATGGTCCCTTCAATAGAGGGCGCTCACCGAATCCTGTTTCACTTCGCACTGCAAGTCTGGCGGATCCACAGAGTGCCCCAGTTTAGATGAATCAGACAAATCAGTACCCGCTATTTTGAGTCTCTCACGTTTCTGACCATGCAGGAAGTTTTCTAAACAACTCAGCCACTTGTTCCTACAGTTACTAGCTAACAACTACTTAGAACAACTGAATTGTTTAATTATCATTTTGTGTTTATATACAGTATGTAGTTGTTAGCAACAAGGTGACTTAGGACTCAACTGATCCAAGTAAATGAAGAGAAGGATTCGTGAGTCATATAAACGATCGGGTTATTTAACCCGGATGAATTCAGATTCGCTCATCTTTACTGTACAGTGATTGAGAAAGACTGGCTGATGCTACTTTCTCTACCAACACTTGATGAATAATTTCCACTAACCACTGTGAATTTTACTGTGTGTTTTATAAATATAAGAGTACTTATTTCCTTGCCATAGGTTTTCCTGTGTTCTGGCATGTCTCTGCTAAATGTTTTACATTAGATGATTAAATATGATTGTAACAATGTAATGTGATGTAGGAAGTACTTGTTTGAAGGAGAATATGCAAAATCTCACATCGTGGGGTCAAAATGATCACAAGACCTGTGAGCAAAAATCCCAGAACCATACGGGGGACCTAGTGAATGACCTGCAGAGAGCTGGGACCAAATTAACAAAGGCTACCATCAGTAACACACTGCGCCGCCAGGGACTCAAATCCTACAGTTCCAGATGGGTCCCCCTGCTTAAGCCAGTACATGTGCAGGCTGAAGTTTTCTAGAGAGCATTTGGATGATCCAGAAGAGGATTGGGAGAATGACATATGGTCAGATGGAACCAAAATAGAACTTTTTGGTAAAAATTCAACTTGTGTTTGGAGGAGAAAGAATGCTGAGTTGCATACAAAGAACACCATACCTACTGTGAAGCATGGGGGTGGAAACATTATGCTTTGGGGGATTTTGAGTGAAAACCTCCACCAGCAAGGGCATTGAAGATGAAATGTGGCTGGGTCTTTCAGCATGACAATGATCCCAAACACACCACCCAGGCAATAAAGGAGTGGCTTCGTAAGAAACATTTCAAGGTCCTGCAGTGGCCTAGCCATTCTACAGATCTCAACCCCATAAAAAAATCTTTGGAGGGAGTTGAAAGACTGTGATTCCCAGTGACAGCCCTAAAACATCCCTGCTTTAGAGGAGATCTGCATGGAGGAAAGGGCTAAAATACCAGCAACAGTGTGTGAAAACCTTGTGAAGACTTACAGACAATATTTGACCTCTGTCATTGGCAACAAAGGGTATATAACAAAGTATTGAAATGAAATTTTGTTATTGACCAAATACTTATTTTCCACTATAATTTGCTAATAAATTCCTTAATAATCCTACAATGTGATTTTCTGTATTTTTAATTTTTTTATTATTATTTTGTCTCTCATAGTTGAGGTATACCTATGATGAAAATTACAGGGCTCTCTTATCTTTTTAAATGGAAGAACTTGCACAATAAGTGGCTGACTAAATACTTTTTTTTTTACCCCACTGTATATCTATGGCCTTCTCTAGGCTACATCTAGTAAATGCTATATCTGTGGTACAATCATCCTAATTGTAATTTTATACAAGTGAAATTTCGAATAAGTATGTTAGCTAAGCTAAGACTCAAATAAAATACAGTACTGTGCAAAAGGCACATGCAAATAACTGCTGTAGAACAAGGATGTCTTCATACTTCAATACTAGAAAAAGCATAAAACAAAGTCAATACTTTGTGTCACAACCCTTTGCTTAATTATTATTAAAGGGATGGATATGGTTCTGAGTGTGAAAGTCATTCTGTGAAATAACTCCATGTAACAATTATCTTTTATTTGCCAGTTGTATTTGATTACAAAAAAAAGTCTTCTGCTGCTAAATTATTCTGTATAAAATTACAGAACATTGAGATAAGAGATTATTTATGCATATACTTATGGTACGTTCAATTGGCACTTTATCCTGATGAGGTTTGCGCTGGACCAAGATTGAACCCCAGAAACACTAGCCATAAGAATGGAATTCACCCTGAATTGGACACCAGTCCACAACCAAGCGGTATTCTGCTTCTATACAGCTTTATTCTGTGTATAGGGTAGAGGGGGCCTGAAGTCTATCCCAGGAGACTTAGGGCACACAGCTGGGTACACCCTGGACAGGGCCCAGGCAATATAAATAAATTCTCACACTTATTTACAGCTATTCATAATATAGTATACCCAGTCCATTTACTTTGTTTTAGAGGTGGGGAAAAACTAGAACACCTGTAGGCATATCCCCCTCCTTTTCCAAAGAAATCCTTAATACAGTTTGTTATAGACAGCCACAGCTTTATTAAAAATTGGATTATACTGATTTCATTACAGAGCAAAAGTCTCACCTCACTTCAGTCACAATTCTTAGAACATGTGGCGATTTAAATCTAATATTGATCTAAACATCACAAATGCCAGAAAATGTTACTTAGACATGTTATTGTTATGAAGGGTTACATAAAGATAATTCAAATCCTAGATATAGTGAGAATTTACCAGATGTGGACTAAATATACTAGATGTTTTGGAATAAAAGGCATTGCTGCATTGCTAATAGATTTATAATACTGATAATTTGTATTTTAAAGCATA
Organism: Clarias macrocephalus; assembly: GCA_011419295.1. Classification (NCBI taxonomy): domain Eukaryota; kingdom Metazoa; phylum Chordata; class Actinopteri; order Siluriformes; family Clariidae; genus Clarias; species Clarias macrocephalus. Next base: position 22,649 of record JAAGKR010007476.1, on the reverse strand, counting down.
ATAACATGCATAAAGACCTAATCTAGATACACACCAAGTAAGAAACAAAAAAAACAACAACAAAGGAAAGAACAACAACTTAGAAAGCTAGATAGTGTTACAAAATAATAATTAGTAACCCTTAACAGATTAAAGATATTATAATCTATGTATGTTTTATTGTTATTAAAATGCATCATATTTCTGCTGCGTGGGAGTTTTAAACAAAAATCTAAAGGCAGGAGAAACAAAAGAAATTATTTGCTTAAAAGTGTCTTTTAAGTTCACCACATGATTTTATTTAGATACTGATAACAGTATCCAATGAAATATGGCAACAATATTTTAATAACAAGCCTAAAAGCAGTATTCGTTAACTTCCCTTAACCTGCGGAATTATTCAGTAGTTTTTATTTGATACCAAAACACTCCTTCAGACTATTTTCAGCTTGTTCCTTTGTGATGTTTGTCCACACTGGGGGAATATCTGCAGTTTTGGCATTGTACTCTTTTGCAAACTGCTCATTAAAATTTGCCATCACATATTTCCAGTAGTCTGAGGCCTCTATGCTGGGGTCTGCAGGGATGACCCAGTCAGGAAAAATCTCTCTGTACTTCTTGTAAGGATGGTACTTATATTGGGTCTCCAAGCACTTGAATTGTGTTTCGCTATTCACATCAGTGGAACAAATGTTAGTGACTAGTTCCTCTGAGTGCTCATATCTGAATCTACCAAGTCCTTTAGGTCTGTGTACAGAAGCACGGTGATGTGTATGAGCTTTTCCTCCTGCCTCACATGGTGCTTTGCAGAATGGACACTGTTTCCCACAGCCAAACACACGCTTGAACAGCTCATCCTGTGGTTTGATTTTGAGGGTTTTCAGTTTGCTCTGAATGTCATAATTTTTACGCTTAGTTGTCAGTGAGTCTTCCATTTCCTCTACAGACTGTGTGAGGAAGTGAGCAAATTTATCTTGTTTGGCATTACTCAAAGCCATGACTGCTTCCAATGCATCATTTGGAATGACAAGTTTTTCTCCAAGGTCTCTGCAAACATTCTGGATGAATCCCTTTATGCTTTCAGTTTTATCTGTCTCATGTGCGTTTTTGATGGCCTGTTTTATCGCGTCGATAGCTGCTTTGAGATGTTTCTGTTCGAGCTTAAACAGTGCGTTTTCTTTGGAAAATCTGTCTGTAATTTGTTTTAGTATCCAGCGTTTGACAAAATTTTCATATGATTTGATGTAATCCACATAGTTCTGAAAATCACTCTCATTCAGAAGTTGTTTTAAAATTGAGTACTGGAAAAAGGCTCGAGTGCTGAATTGAAATCCATTATCCCCTTGCAGCATTTTGTCAACAATGTCTTGTCCCAGGGAGCTATGAATGAATGTCTCAACTGCAGCGGTCAGACAGAGGTTTGTGAATTCTTCAGCCACTGATCACGATTATTAAACAGATCTTTAAAATCAGCACGGTACTTCTCTTTGAATTGCTCAAGGCTCCGCAGTGGGTCATTGTCTTCAATAAAACGGTCATGCATGGCCTGGAATTCTCTTGCAGAAATAGCACAAATGTGCACTTTAAGAGAGAGTTCAAAGTTGTTAGAAAATTTTAAATTCTTGTTTGAAGTCAATTTGTCACCAATTATATTTAGGATCTCCTGAATGTAGGTGTCATGAAAATCTGATTTTCTCTCTTTTTTGTCATTAACTGACTGCATACATACATTAATAACACTGTTTGCAAATTCTTGAAGATTGTTAATATAGTCCTTGAAGAACATCCTTTCCAGAAAACTCTCAGGAGTCACAATGAAATTGCGCTTGTTATATTGATTCAGATTCACTTTAATTAACTCTTTGGAGATGGAGCCTCCCTTCTGATTCATGTTCATTCGTAAGTGGCTGAAAACACTGTCAGATATGATTCGTCTATCCAAGCCTTTAAAATCAAGTTCTTTTATAGTTTCCTGCCACATGGTTTCAAAGATTCTATTGAGCTGTTTTTCAGACATACTTTCTGAACTTTTTTCTTCCCGGAGCTCCTCCAGAAGATTGAGCACTTTTTCCCCCATTTTGTCAGTATGTGTTTTCTTGATGTTGTCCAGTTTGTTCTTCCCTGTTCTTATCTCAACAGCTGCCTCTAGTGTATTCCACACTGAGTTCTCGGTTTCCTTCCTGAGAGATTTTGCACTGGTAACAAAGTCTTCTCTGTACTTTTCCACAAGATAGACATGACCTTCTGTTTGTTCAAAGTATTTGACCAGGTTTTCCAAAATGGCTTTTTCCTGTTTGTCAAGCTCTAAGGAAGCTTTGTGTTTCAGGGACCTCAGTAAATCCTGCATGTTTGTCTTGTCAGATTTTGATTTCATCATCTCAAAATTGGCCACTCTGGTCTCAGCAGATGTTAACCATGTGTACATGTGCTTTTTGAAAGACCGTTCCCATTTATGGAACTCGGTGCATAGCTTCATGTATGCATCAGCTACCAAGCTGTTCCTAAAACTGAAGATGAAATTTTCATATTTTACTGCATTCCACAAGCTTTTTGTCCATTCCAAAAATCCTTCAATGTTGTTTGTAGATATCTTCTTTTTGACAAGAATGTCCATCATGTTCGTTTTGAAGTCATACACAGCCTCAGAGTAGCCAGCATTCACTGGTGCCATTGGTGGGTTACCGTGCCAAAGGCCAGGTATATACCAGTTACCAGTCTCTGGATCATACTCCATCACATCAGTAAACTTCTTGTACATTTCCTTGTTTTCCATCTTGGCTGCGGCCTCAGTCATCTCATCCAGCTGCTCTAATAGAAGCTTCCTGTCTCTCATGTTTTTGTCATGTGCTGAGACATCAGCTACATTCTGATGCACAAATGCACACATGGGTTTTTTGCCTACTTCCTTCATCCTGAGGAACGCATGCACCACAATCTGCAGAATGTCCTTCATTTCTGTAGAGTTCTCCATGGCAATGTTGACAATGGTAATGTCACTCAGTCCAACAACAAGTGTGGCCAGTTCATTGTCATGTTCATAGCTGTCATCGAGCTGTGCCAGCTCAGGAGATTTCAGTCCCTCAGTGTCAATTATCACTAAATGATCACAGTTAAGTTCTTTTCTAAAGCTGTCTGTGATTTTGATCAGCAACATGAAAGCTCCTCGTGTGCATCTTCCACTGCTGACTGCAAACTGAACCCCAAACATGGTATTAAGCAAAGTTGACTTTCCTGTACTCTGGACTCCTAATACTGTGACGACCATGATCTTATTCTTGGGTTGCACTAAAGTATTTAACTCTTTCAGTACATCACTAATCCACCTTAGTGGTATATTTGAAGCATCTCCATCAACTAGTTCAAGAGGAAATCCATCTAAAAGCAGCTCAGCACACAGTTTGGGTAAGTGTAGCATTTGTTGTCGTGATTCTGTATTTTCCGGAAGTGTGACAGCAGCTTCATACAGTTGACCCATTTCCCTCAAAAAGTGTTCAGTTCCTAAAGCACTGTTAGAAATCTGTCTGTCAAGTAATGCAATCTCTTCTTTCTTCTCAGATGATTCTTGACATTTCTTTTTGTACAATTCTCGAAAGCCAGATAGTTTTTCACGTGACAGATTGTCCAGATTCATGCGCAACCATTTTAGGAAGTAGGATCGCTCAATACTTGAACTTGACAATGCAGTTATAAAGCAGGACATGCCCACTGATATATCATAGCTCCTTTGTTGCTCCCTGAGTTTGAACTTTCTTTCAGTAAGTTCACCTATATACTTCTGAATATTCTTATTCCCGGCATTACGAAGTCTACACTCTTCTTTCTCTAATTTTCCAATTTTTTTCCAGATCTCACCTTGTAAAGGAAGCTGTTCTTCTTTAAACTTTAGTGTGTCCTGTATCTTGCTAGTGATTTCATTTGCATTTCCTTTTGCATTTTGGCACTCCTTATTGTCTTCATCAATCAAAATCCCTAATTCATGTGCAACTTTGGTCATTTGCTCCAGTTGTCCAGTGATTGAACTGTTTTTCACAACATTACTCACTGCAGAACACAGCTTTTTGACAAAATCTGTATTGTTTTGTTTAGTCTTTAGAATTATGTTGCTTTTTTTGAGGTTCAGGGCAGCAGCTGTTCTTTTTAACAAATCCCGTTTGAAGTTCTTTTGGTCTGCATTACCCACCAAAAACAATTGTGCTTTCATATGTGTATTGGTCAGCAGCTGGTCATTTAAGTCAAAATTGTCAAGGAACAGAAAAACTGCAGTAGAAACCTGGCAAAGAAATGAGAACTGAGTCTCAAATGTACCTATGTCACCCCTCAGGTTTGCAAAAGCCACAGGTTCTGGGAAGATATCAATGTTTTTACTTCCACAAGGTAGGTACCAGCTGATCTCCACCAAACCATTTGATATTTTCCTTGGGATGTCTCCACAGTCCATGTCATGGTGGACAAATGTGTCATGATATTGCTGTGGATTACTGAGCAACTTGTTCAAGATTTGAGATTTGGAAATGCTGCAGTCTCCAAGTCTTACAAAGGACACTAAGGGCAAGTCAGCTAGAATAATCCTGTTTTCCACAAATCCTCTTTGATTAGACAAGGAGTGTGGTCTGCACTTCTTCACAATGTCTCTTAAGGCCCAAAGCATAAGCATGCTCTGCTGTGTGTCACAATTAGGAAGCAGTAACGGCACAGAGAATTGGCACATAGACATTTTCAATGCAATCTCCTGTTGAAGAAAACTGTCTGAGCAAAGGAACAATGCAGTTATGATGTCTAAAGGATTAACACTGTGACTAGAGTCTTGGTTAAGAAAAAGATTGTCCAGTCCACTATCCAAGTCCAAACTTGTCATGTCTTCATTCTCATCAGTTGATTGAGCACATTTGACACTTCTTGCAGTCACATTTATCATCATAATTTTCTTGAGGAAAAGCCATGGTAAATCTGATTGAGTCAGTGCTGGGTCATCTGTCACCGTGCTCTTGTCTATCTGCAGGACAGTACTCAATGACAGTTTATCACTAAGGTGTTGCTTTAGTCCCAAGTCTCGAAGAAAGCTCTCCAAATTGGTTCCTATTTAAACAAACAAACAAACATCCAAAATTTTGACAGTCCATTTAATTTTTAAAGACTTCCTAGGATTCCTAGGAACTGAACAAAAATATAAATGCAACACATTTTTTTCGCCCCAATTTTTTACGAGATGAACTCAAAGATCTGAAACATTTTCTACATACACAAAATAACCATATCTGTCAAATATTGTTCACAAATCTTTCAAAATATGATAGTGAGCACTTGATAATGTAGCTCATTTCCTTTGCCGAGATAATCCATCTCACCTCACAGGTGTGCCATATCAAGATGCTGATTAGACAGCATGATTATTGCACAGGTGTGCCTTAGACTGGCCACAATAAAAGGCCACTTTGAAATGTTCAGTTGTATCACACAGTACAATATCACAGATGTTGCAAGTTTTGAGGGAGCGTACAATTGGCATGCTGACAGCAGGAATGTCCACCAGAGCTGTTGCTCGTGAATTGAATGTTCATTTCTCTACCATAAGCTGTCTCCAAAGGTGTTTCAGAGAATTTGGCAGTACATCCAATCAGCCTCACAACCGCAGACCATGTGTAACCATATTCTGCATGAGGCAAATGGTGCATGAGGCAAATGGTGGTCACACCAGATCTTAACTTTTTCTGAGTCCCCAGACCCCCCCAATAAAACAAAACTGTACATTTCAGAGTGGCCTTTTATTGTGGCTAGTCTAAGGGACACCTGTGAGGTGGGATGGATTATCTTGGCAAATAAGAGATATCTCACTATCACTGATTTTGACAGATTTGTGAACAATATTTGAGAGATATGTTTTTTTTTGTGTGTGTGTATAGAAAATGTTTCAGATCTTTGAGTTCATCTAAGTATAAATATATAGAAAAATACTTATGTGTGCTGGCAAATGTCATGGTCAAAGTGTGTTAATAGCATGGTTAATAATATGTAGCTCATTTATTAGCCATATCACTCTACAACTAGAACATTCACTTTTTACTGTTCTATGAACTCTGTATAACCATCAGGGGCAGTATTTCAATTCTCAGATGTCCTGTGTGCATATGCACATGTATCAAGACTTTTATTACAAAATCACCAGTGAACCATATGTCAATAAAAGTACCACAAAATAATTACCATCATTCCCATTGTAATCTTCTCACAGAATGACAAGCATGAAGTACCAGACAACATGCAGGTGTGTCTCATTCCTTTCACAAAGAAGCAAGTTTATAAGCCTAAGTGTACGCTAGGTTTTGTCTAGCAGTTCCTACAAAACGATGTTGTCTAATGAAAGGCACGCATTTCATAAACAGTGTACACTTGACAGCATTCAAGACCTACTAGGATGTATTATTATTATTATTATTATTATTATTATTATTATTATTATTATTATTAACAATATTTTAACCAATAATTTTGTGAGGTAACTTCTTATGGAACTTTAGTTAGTTAACGTTAATTAGTGTGTTACAATTATCTTATATGCTTAATCTACTAATTAATCTGATATGTTTTAGTTTTGTTAATTTATGTTGTATGTAGCACATTGGTCCTGGAGGAACATTGTTTCACTGTGTACTGAAATCTATATGGTTGAAATGACAAAAACAGCCTTCTTGAACTTGATCTCCTGATGGCAAATGCACAGCAAAGTCTTTCTGTATTTCTATAAAAAATAAATATTGGTGTAAATGTGCTTTTGAATGACATTGCTTGTGCAACTTGAATTATTTATGAAATATGTGTAAAAATGTGGCAATTTACTAAAGGTCCTCCCTTTGACTTAGAGCTCAGCTCCATCCAGGGGTCACCATCTTATTTGCTTAAAACAGATGTGAGTTTCCTATGTTGTACATGTGATAAACATTTTTACGATGGACTGCTGTTTGAACTAGGAACAGATATAAAGCCGTGTTTCCATCATTTCAGAATAAGAAGACTGGATGTATTCTGAATTTCAGTGACTCAAATTTATCCTGCTGTGAGTTGCTATTCTTAAAGTTACTGTAAGTTTACCTTAAGTTTGTTTGTTGATATTTTATTTGTATTTTGATATATATTTTTTTACAATTTCTTTAATTTTATTTTAATGCTGATAGTAGACTATGCTGAACAGCTCAACTGTCATACTGTAACTAATTCATTATTGAGTTTTTGATTATTATTGATTTTTTTTTTTAACAATAGACCTCTCTGCGACCAACAGTTGAGATAAAAGCAGCTGCTTCTCATAGCTTCATTTGCTGTCCTATCTCTTGTTCATTTATAAGATTTGGTAGGAGACCACATTTGAACAAAAGGTAAATAAATGTAGTGACAGCCTTTTGCCAGTGGAAACAATGTATGAAATTCCATCATGAGTGGTCATTTAAGATGGATTCATAACTCCAAGTATGAACAGCTAACAACTGGCAGTGAGTTTTATCCCTTAGGGTCCAACCAAATGGATCATCATCAATTTGAGTTAGTCTCTTATGGTATGTACATAGCCGTTTACCCTAGTTTGTGACTAGGTAAAACTAAATTAGATTTTTTTTTTACTAGGCTGATGATTGCACCATAGTCAAACATATACAGCAAAACACATAACTGTGTGTTCACGCAAATATCTAATAAGCCAATCAAATAGCAACTCAATGAATTTAGACATGTAGACATGGTCAAGATGGCAGTTCACCTTTATAACATATGTTTAATGTCTAGGTGAACAGCACGCAAATATGACTACTCAGCTAGTGAGCGAGCAAGCAAGAACAAGAGAGATTGATTCAGTTTTTTTATTTGTATGTTACTGCTGGTGGGACTTTACCACCATTAAACTATGATTACTCTACTGCATGAATTTTAAAGGCCTGACTCAGTGCAACTGTTGCTCTCAATAGAATCTTCACTTCAATATATAATAAAAAATATGATGTAAATGCATGAAAAAAACATTATTTTTCTTTCCAAATAAAAATGACTTATAAATGTAATGACATACATTAGTTGTATGTTTGTGATATTGGCACCATCATATTACAGTATATTGTATTTGACAGAATCCACAAAATGTAATGTTTCAGATATACAATGAGTTCATCCATTGCTTCTGATTGGGGAAGCTTTTCACATGCTTAGTGATATTGACTTTGTGCATGCGGTGATGTGCCCAGGACAGTGTATACTGTAACACAGATGCAATGTATAGGAAAGGACAGAGCAGACTCTTTCTGCTGAAGATACTATGGTCTTTTGGAGCACAGGGAGGACCTTTTTTGACTCTGTGGTGCCCTTAGGAATTTTTTTATGCAGTGGTCTGTTGGTGCAGCAGCATCTCTACTGCAGACAGAAGAGCTGATAAAGAAGGCCAGCTCAGTTCTGGGGATTTCCCTGGACACTGTACAAGAGGTGGGAGAAAGGAGGATGGTAGCTAAGCTATCCTTATTGCTGGAGAATGACTCTCACCCCCGTTTTGTCTCTGAGTAGCTACTTCAGTGACACCAGTGACACACTGTTACATCCTAAGTGTCTAAAGGACTGATACTGAAGGTCTTTTCTTCCTGCTATATTTACTCCCAGTGGACCAATCACCATAAGGCACACTGTTATATCTGTTTTTCACAATAACATTTTTTGCACAATAGCAACTGATCAAAAACATCAAGTGCAATTCATGTAAAAGTTTAATTATTGTGTTATTTGTTTCTCACTCATCTCCTACCACTTTATCCTGTATTCAGGGTCACGTGGAGCCTATCCCAGGAGGCATAGGGCACGAGGCAGGGTACACCCTGGACAGGGTGCCAAACAGGGCAAACACACACATACACACTACAGGCAATTTAGGAACACCAAATAGCTTAATCTGCATGTTTTTGAACTGTGGGAGGAAACCCACCAAGCACAGGGAGAACTTGCACAAGAAGACAGGAATTGAGCCTGGCCAGGAATCTAACCCAGAACCTGGAGGTGCACGGCGACATTGCTTACCATTATACCACTGTGCCGCCTTTTGTTTGTTTCTTTTCTTTTGTAAGCCAGAGAGTTCATTGTGGATTTCTGGAAATCAAAACTCAGCAGATATTGGGCCACCTACACCAATGGAACTGAAGTGGAATGTGTGCCCAGCTTCAAGTTCCTAAGTGCCCACATCTCCAAGGATCTGTCCTGTCTCCATAACACTTGGACTTCTAGTCAGGAAAGAGCAACAGTGTCTCTACTTCCTGAGGAGACTGAAAAAGTCTGTGGCTAAATATTAACCCGCAGCTTTTTTACTGATTTAAATAAACTATTATTGTATATGCACCGTCAGGAAAAGTTAAGTGGTTAAGCACAACTGTGTAAAAGCACCTCCTAAACCTTTTCTGTGGATATTATATTAGGGCTCGATCACCTACCGGTATGAAGCCCTATTGTTTCTTAAGGAATTATTAGAGCCAGAGCACCAACCAGTGCAAAGCCATATTGTTTCTGAACGAATTATTATTATCCTGTATTGTTTTTCCATCGAAAGAACAGCTAATTCGGGTGCCTGAACATACACGAAAACTGTACGTTCAGGTGCCCAAAAATATTTCCCAAAATTCAGCCCCGGTGAAAATTTGTGTGTGAAATTGTATTCGTGTGAGTGGGCATGGTCAAATGACTTGACAGTGCCCGCTGGAACGTGATCTGGGTCCCTGTAAGGCCTACAGACATGAAATTTGGTACACTGATGAATCTTCTCGGCACGAGAAACAAAGTCTACTGGAGGCATCCTCTAAAGTGAACAGGAAGTCTGCCATTTTGGAAAAACTGCGAGATGTTGCGTTTTGCACGTTTTATTATGCAATATTGTATTTTAAACTCCTGACCGAGTTCAAAATTTATTAGGTCGCTTGTAAGGGATCAAGGACAAAAATTTATCAAAAGCGTTCATCTGAGTCACATGGTCTGGCTCTGGCACTGTCACGAATTTTACCCTCCTCCGACGCAGAGGAAATGGATGTTTTTTTAGCTGTTAATCCCACATACTTCATCCAATATGGACAAAACGAGCACTGACCGGTGTGAAGCTCTATTGTATCTTAAGGGATTATTATTATTTTTATTATTATTATTATTATTCTGTATTCTTTGCCGTGCCTAAAGAACTGTGAATTTGGGTGCCTGAACATGCTTCGAAAACTCATCAAACTTTCCGGAAAATTCTCTCCCGGTCAAAAATAGGCGTGGCCAAATGGCTCAGCAGCGTCCCCTGGAATGTGATCTGGGTCCCTGTAAGACCTACAGACATGAAATTTTGTATACTGATGTAACTTCTCGGGACGAGAAAAAAAAGTCCTTTTTTAAAAAAAAAAAAAACTGAGATGTTCGTTTCGCACATGTAATATTTTGACGAACTCCTCCTTTTGACTAATTCCTGTTCGAAATTCAAAATTTCTCAGCACACTCTTAAGGGATCAAAAGCAAAAAGTTATCAAAAGCCTTTGTCTGGGTCACATGGTCTGGCTGTGGCGCCGCCACAAATCCTACCCTCCCCTGACACATAGAAAATGGATGTTTTTTTGTCTGTTTCTCCCACACACTACTTCCAATGTGGACTCAATTTTACAGTCATGATGAGTGTTCGAGTCTGAACATATTGATATGCCAATATGACGATACAGTTATAACGCCACCTACTAGCAATATGTGTTTTGCCTGATTTTCCCCTATCCACATGTCGTATTTTAACCAACTCCTCCTAGGGAAATAATGCAATAAGCATGAAGTTTTGCCCGCTGGTCATGAAGACATTGTTGAGTAAAAGTTATCAAAAGCTTTTATCAAAGTTCCATGGTATGGCCAGGGCGGGGCCGCAAATTAGATCCTTCGACAGTATGGAGAAAGCTGCTGTATTTCTTACATTCTTCCTCCAATCCAGCTCAAAATTTAGATTTACATCAGGCCATGCACACCATTCCTCATGACACGGTTGTCATGAGTAGGCGTGGCAAAAGGTCTCAGCAGCACCCCCTAGATTGTGATCTGGGTCCCTGTAAGACCTACAGGCATCAAATTCGGTAGACTGATGCATCTCCTCACCACAGGAAAAAGAAGTCTCTTGGAGGTCTTCTCTACAAAGCACAGGAAGTCCACCATTTTGGAAAAATTGCAAGATCTTGTGTTTCGCACACATTGTATTTTGACAACCTCCTCCTAGGGGAATTAACCGATCGAGTTAAAAATTTCTCAGAACACACTTAAAAGATCAAGGACAAAAAGTTATCAAAAGCTTTTGTCTGGGTCACATGGTCTGGCTGTGGGCCCGCCACGAATTTTACCCTCCCCCGACGCACAGGAAATGGATGTTTTTTTTGCCTGTTTCTCCCACACACTTCTTCCAATGTGTATAAAACTTTACAGTCCTGATGAGCGTTCAAGTCTGAACAGATGGATATGCCAATAGAATGTTAGTTATAACGCTACCTACTGGCAGTAGCTAATGTGTTTGCCTTTCCACATGTCGTATTTTAACAAACTCCCCCTAGGGATATAATGCAATAAGCATGAAATTTGGTCCAAAAGACATTGGTAAGTAAAAGTTATCAAAAGCTTTAATCAAAGTTCCACGGTCTGGACAGGGCGGGGTCACAAATTAGATCCTTCGACAGTATGGAGAAAGTTGCTGTAGTTCTTACATTCTTCCTCGAATCGAACTCATACTCTAGACTTAGATCAGCCCATGCACACCTTTCCATATCAAATGGTCGGCCTGAGTGGGTGTGGCCAAATGTTTCGACAGCACCCCCTAGATCAGGGGTGGGCAATTATTTTTCCACAGGGGCTAAATGAGAAGCAGAAAATATTGTAGAGGGCTGGATGCTTCGTCTCGTAACACAAACTAAACACACGCGTGTTACGGTATTGAGTTTATTTGTTTTGTGTCTGGTTAGGTGTGCTATGTCTCTGCTGGTGGGAGGGGCATTTCTTCTCTTGTTGTTGCAGGTCCCCACCTCTTCAGTGTACCTGCAATCTATTGGTTGCTGCCCTGCCTGCCCTTTGTTGGTCCCGCCTCCTGCCAGATGATTGGGTATCCAGGAAACCCAGAGGCCTACTTAAGGCCTTCAGACAACTATACTTTAGACCATGTCTTTGCTTACTGTTTTTCTGTTGTTAATTTGTAAAATTATATTGTGTATGACCTCGTGCTACGTTTCCGACTACGTTTTTGTGTATGCCCTTGTTTGGTTCTGGTTGCCCGATTGTAAATACATTTTGTATATATTTGTACATAGTTTTGTAATTGGTGGCTTAGTAGGGAGTCGACGCCATTTTGTTTACACCCTGTTCTCTCTTGGTTTGTGGTTAGCAAGGGAGTAAGGGAAGAACTTTGTATTTCTTTTTCTTTAGTTTTGGTGCAGGTTAGTTGTTTTACGTTTGGTACTAGGTAGAGGGCATTTTGTTTATTGTTTTGGCCTTGTCGGCTTCTGAAGCTCACGGCCACCTTTTGGGGATTTGCTTGTTCACTGTTTGTAAATAAACACTAAGCAAACGCACTTTTGGTCTCACCCCCTTTTTCCTTTCTTTTCTTTTCTTTTTCATTCCTGTTACGGCCCGACCTAGACCGGGGCGTAACAGAATTGGGGGCTCGTCCGTTTCTCGCTCTGTACCGTTTCTTTCAGTGCACTTGTGTTTGGCTGGTGGCATTTGTCTTTGTGGTAGGGGAGTGTTTAGTTGTTTTTTCTTCGAGATGGCTACAAAATTGAATTTTGACCAGTTCGTTATTTGTCCTTCAGTGGAGCAGTTTGAAAGGTGCAGGAAGGATGACTTGTTGCTGCTTGCTGACTTTTACAGCATCTCGGTCCCACGGAGCGCAAATAAACGTGATATCAAACAAATGCTTCAGA
>JAAGKR010007475.1:0-36514 GCA_011419295.1 Clarias macrocephalus | reverse complement strand
TATATATATATATATATATATATATATATATATATATATATATATATATAATAGTAATAATAATAAATCATATTTTCTGTTATGCTTGTAAAGTTTGTGGAGTATCTAAAGAAAATGAGCAAAGATTCTTTGGTATGAAGTTGATGGTGGAAGTTTGTAGTCCACAAAGATTTAATATAAAACAGAGAATTGAATTAATTAATGTATATCAAAAATCCAGAAACAGAATTTGGAAAGTGCTGATCAGAAGTAACTCAAAGTGGATGGAAAGTACAATGATTATTTTACTGTATGTATATGGCTCTCTGGTGTTAAGTTTTAAAATGATGGCTTGACGTGTCCGCCGCTGTATAGATGCTGTATAGAGAACAAAGAGTTTGGTAAGAGAGAGAGGCATGGGAAAGTTTGCATTTCAGAATAACACACGGGAAAATTTGCTTCATCAAAGGGATGTGTCAGAAAATCCCTAACATCTAAGGATTAAGATTTTACTTCATTGGAATTAGGAAGCACAAAAGCAGTTCCTCCATGGGAATGGCCCTGTGCACAAAGCGGGCTCCATGAAGACATGGTTTGAATGGAAGAACATGAACCTTCTGCACAGAGCGCAGACTGCAACCCCACTCAACACCTTGGGGGTAAACTGGAATGCTACCTGTGCGTCAAGCTTCTTCGCCTGACCTCACTAATACTCTTGTGGCTAAATGAACAAATACCCACACTGCCATGCCCCAGATCCAGAGAACTTCATACTTTTGGCCATAGAAGTTATGTTACGATTTCATAAAAAGAAAGGAAGGGGCGGGCGGGGGGCAACAAATCAGAGTTAGCTGAAACAGCTGGTTCATTTCCAAATAAAAAATCCATAAACATTGTCTCGGTACTAGGACACTAACGCAACTGGCTATACAGAGTATAAAACGAACATGTACCATGTTCTTCTCCGTGTTCTTTAGAATCATTGGTTGAACGATTCATGTTAAAAAAACGAGCAATGTCTGCCACCTTTTGACCTCGCTCCATCCTCTCAATTATTTTCACTTTTGTCGCATCATCGCAGCTCCTTTTATGCAGGGACATCCTGGGCTTGTATTGCACTTGCAGAGGATGCTGACCGCACGTGACAATGTACGCTAGAATACCGCAATTGAAATTTCGTAACATGACTGGTCGTATGTAGGGGACTTACTGTATTACAATTGGCTATTATACAATAGCCTACTTATCTACACTTTAAAGTACACTGTGGAATGAAACGCAGCATGTGTTTCAGTTTAGTTTTGTGTTATGTTGTTAATGCTGTCACTGTTGCACCGTTTATGTTTACGAATGTACCTGGCTTCTTGTCTCTGTTATCCTATGTTAGCTTTAGCATTAGCCGTAGCGTTAACATCTGGCATGTAGCCTAGCCATAGAATTAGTTTTCATTCCTTCTCATTATCATCAAAATGTAAAACAGAGATTTTTATTTTTATTATTTAGTTATGTATATCCACAATCCAGAAACAGAATATGGAAAGTGATGATCGGAAGTAACTCGAAGTGAAAGGAAAGTACAATGATTATTTAACACTATGTGTATGGTACTCTGGTGTATGTCAGTGGTACAGACTAAAAGGAAGTCTGTACTTACGTCCTACCTCATCTTAATTTTGGGACAGCCATGGACAGAAAATGTTTGTGTATAAATGCACACGCTAGACGTTATTACCCCATGTTCATTATATGCATTGAAAAATTCATAATAATGTTAATTTCTTTCATTACTTTTTTTAATCTTCCGTCAACAGACAACGATATAATCCCTGTAATAAAAGCGGGACTACATTAATACTGGTCATATGTATTGATCCAAAACTGTGCTCATTCTCTTGCAACACCAACATCTAATACTATGTATGAAATCCTAGTGCACGTTGCAATGCTAATGAAAACATGACCCAAAATGACAGTGATCTAGATGTTTTTTTTTTTATTTTTATTTTTAAAAAAAATTAATGTCATAGTGTCCAAGCCACAATTTTCAATCAATAAGCCACTATCAGTCACAGACAACAAGGAATTCCCACACCATGAAAGCATACTATACTTACCTCTGTGTTAAAGTGCTCTTCTGGCAAAACCTGGTCCTCTTCAGTGCATCCCTAATCGATCCACAGTAGCTAATGTGGCTAGGTCGTGCCCTTCAGATAAAATCAACTAATGTTAAAAAGAACAAGAGTAGTAGCATATGTGTATAAATATATATTTTTTAAACTGAGAAAACATAAACTAAACTAAATTAATAATGTTGTATAATATCTGTGTGTGCCAAAAAAACATATACTTGGTCTGAGAAAAAAAGATGTGGAGAAATAAATATTTAAGAATAAATTAACATGTTTTAAAGGACAATTTTAGTTAAGAACAGGGGCAACTTTAATACAGTGTGGGTGAAAATTAACTAGGCAATATTTAATGGCTATAGAACTTGTAGTATCACTGGAGCACCACCCCATGGTGCATCACACCATTTCGCTCTTACTGTGTGTGCGTGATTAGATCAGCATTTTCCAGGACGTTGGCTGGGATGACGCAGGCATCACGAATGGCCTCCGAGAAGTCCAGATCTCACTTTCCTATGGGGCTACGCAAGGGAGAAGGTGTACAAGGACAAAGCCTCACACACTGGAGGACTTGCAGGCACGGATTCAGGAGGTTCTTAGCAGTATCGCAGATGACTTCCTTTAAAAGAATGTTCATTCCATCCCCGGCCGTTTGAGGAAACTTATTGACGCCACTGGTACCTATGTTAAAAATACTAAAATTTGTTCAATAAATTTGTATTAGAAATATGGACTTCATGGGGCCTCCGAGTGGCGCAGTGGTAAAGTGCTCACCCTGTCATCCGGAGCTCGCTAGTTCGGTTCCCCGGTGGTGCTGTAACCTCTTGCAGCCAGGGGCCGAGAGAGAGCTGATTGGCCGAGCGCTCTCATAGGGGTGGGATGAGACGTACTTAGTGCCCCCACATTACTCATGGCTCTACAGCCAATCAGGGGCGTCTGTGAGCTCCCGCAAGCGGAAGGAGCGGATAGCGCTGTCCTCCGAGTGTGTTACTCCGCCCCCAATGGTGCGTGAGCCAGCAGTTCGAAAAGATGCGGTCGGCTGGCGTCACGTGGTTTGGAGGAAACACATGATAGTCTTCAGCCCTCACGGTTGAGTGGTAGTAGTAGCCTTAATGTGGGAGCCCCCTAGTGACGGGGAGGAATTGGACACGACTAAATTAGGGAGAAAATCTCAAAAAAAAAAGAAAAAAAGAAATATGGACTTCATTAACAATTTTTAATGCCTAGTTACTTTTCACCCACCCTGTAAAAAAGGCATATGTAGTGGTGGGTCTACATATTAACAGCAGAGGTTTGTCAAAATGTAAAAATAAATAAATAAATAAAACAGGCCTAATTGAACATCACAACTGGCTAGGATAGCTAGATATATACTTTACAGTTAATTTCCACAATAGCAATCTAGCTAGCTATAATATGGTCTAAACACAGTTAGACAATTGGGTATAATTAGCCATCAGCTCAGTTCAAAAAGGCAGCTCGGGTCACTTGTAAAAAAATAAAAATAAAAATAAAATCACTTAAGCACCTGCTTATCACAGCTTTGAATATGGAGACCTTTTATAACAAGAACCATAAACTTTAAAGTGCCACATAACATTATATGAATTTTAACTAGCTAACATAAGTCATAAGTAAATGTTCCAGTTGTTTTGCTTTTGCTCCAAAAGTGCTGTTTCACCGCTTGTAGCTTTAAATGCTAATGGGCTTATGCCTCTTGCGGAAAGTGCATCTTTCAAATCAATTAGTAAGCAGGTAAGCCTGAAAACATGAAAACACCAGACGCTACCAGGAGAAGAATTTATGAACACAGGTGTATGGAGTTTGCAGGTTCTCCCTGTTCTTGGTGGGTTTGGTTCACCGTTTTCCTCCCACAGTCCAAAGACATGCAGATTAGGCTAATCTGTGTTCCCCAAATTCCCGTATTGTTGACCAGAGGTCCTACCACGGTTGTAAAAATGGGAATAAATACAGTGGTCACCACTGGCCTCCACGGTTCACAGTAGAACTACAGAGGTTCCGTCAAACGAAGCAGCTAATTATCCAAATGATCAAAAGGTCAACACGTCATAAAAGGTTTACAATTAAATGGATAAACCTGAATGGGAGCCTAAATGAAAATGACTATTAGCATTAGCTATCAAAGAAAATTCAGAATGGGTCTGGTGTTACAGTAAATTAAGCAGCTCAATCAAGAGCTACATTTCCATGCTTTTGCAAATGAATAGCAACAGCACAGGACATGCTAAATGCTAATTGAAATGAGACAGTGAGACAAAATGCTAATTGTTATTGTTTTGTAGTCCCAAGAAAAAAATGGAGGCTTACCCAAGGATTTTGTGAAGAATGGAGAAAAAAAAAACCTTAAGATATTACACAAACATGCCTTTCACACTTCAGCATCATTTGATTGAATGGCATATGTAATGTAATAGGTGATAATAAGCTAATCAGAGCAAGTCATTTGTAAGGTATATGGAGATTTCTGAATATTGAGCTAGTGCGTTCAGTGTGGCATGTAAATATCGACCAATTATGCTAAATTTGGGTGGCCAACAGCGCTCAGCGCTCATTTTGACCTTCTACTCCAGTTGCTTCTATTTTTATTTCTTTTTTTTTTTTTTCATTTTTCAAATGTAATTTCAGAAAGCTAAGCTTTGAAGCATTGGAGTTTGTGTCGAGGAGTCATATGTGCTGCTGATTGGGCTCAAGTACTATGAATAAAAATAATATTCTCAGTAGATCCTCCAATTACTCTTCAATCTCCTTTTTAGTTGGCGGCAGGACTTGGATTTCCCGATTCCCGATTGCATTCACCTACAGCATTGCTTTGAGCAAGATTAACCATCTTCAGTGCATTTTTTGATCCTGGATACTTATCAATAAATAAAAATCCCATTAAGCAGCACATTAGGGAAGAAGTCTCCTGTTTCTCTACATCTCTCCTGCAAGAACTAGGCACCCATACAGGGGAAAGTGATTAGTAAGGGTCATCTCCTAAACAACTGATGAAAGTAACATGGGTTCCGGGAGGGTGGGGTAGGTTGTGCTTTCCATTCTAATGTTTGTCAGATGGAAAAGCTGTTCAGAAGATTAGATTTTTAAATTAGTTTGTGTAACTGCATTGCTGGCCAGCCATTCAGTGAATGGATTAGAAACTCTGCTGGTGATGAGAAAGAGAGCGGGAGAATGACACAGGAATGACGGTGGTGTCTAGAGGATTATTCTGGGGGGACAGTTGTCCATGTGGGCGTCATGGGGCTTAGGGCATGAGGCAGGGTACACCATGGATGTCGTGCCAATCAAGCGCAGGGCACACATAAACACACATACACACACTCATTCACATACTATGGGCAATTTTGGTAACGCCAACTAGCCTAACTAAGGAGGAACCTGGAAGAAAACCCTGATTCACCTTACACTTTAATTAGATTTTTCTGGCCTTTGGCAGTTGTGTACCTATTTCATGGCACATAATAATATGCATGGTTTTGTACTGTATGTGTGGCGTATAATTTTTTTTATGTGAACTTGAAATGTTATCAGTCAATCAAAAAATGGTGAACGTTATCATAATACTGTAGAGATCCAGCGTTCCGGTTCCTGCTGAGGTCGAGCTAGGTGACCGCTTTATAATGCCCATAGAACTGTATATAGTGTCTTATTAGTCTAGATGGAGTTATGCATCTGAAACTAAACTGTTCTACTACAGTACCAGTATTGCATGAATGTAAAAAAAAAAGGAATCTAACAGTAACATCCAGTAATATTTGCTATATTTGTTTGCTACTAGGTATTTTGACAGCTTGTAGGATCATTTGGATTTGTCTAGAAACGTACCAATTTCGGAGACGAGTTCTTAAAGTGAAAATTCATATTGCAAAATGCATTTTTCCAGAGGAAATACTGTAAATGCAGATAATCCATTCCAGCCACCCAAAGATATTATCAAAATTACCAATTTCCAATACTATAATTCTATTGTTACATATAAAAACAATCCAAAAAAGATTAAAAAAAGACACATAAGTGAAGTAAAATCTGAAATAAATAGACATTAAACCCCAATTAACCGTAATACTGTATATGAATCCAC
Source organism: Clarias macrocephalus (assembly GCA_011419295.1). Classification (NCBI taxonomy): domain Eukaryota; kingdom Metazoa; phylum Chordata; class Actinopteri; order Siluriformes; family Clariidae; genus Clarias; species Clarias macrocephalus. Next base: position 30,310 of record JAAGKR010007475.1, on the reverse strand, counting down.
TTGGCATCGGCTGCGTAATTCAAAAGTGACCCCATTTTCTTCTTGCTGCCGTGCAAGACCCCTGGCGCTACAGTATGTCTTCAATGAATCTTGCACAAAATGTAAAAAAAAAAAAAAAAACATATGCAAAAGTGGCTTTCCACTGACCCAAACAAGTTTTGAACAGCTGCCAAAATGTTAAAGACTGCAGTCATTGTATGGTGTTGCATAATCTGTTCATTCATCCATTGTAACTACAGGGTCTCTGATTTAACCTAAGGTCACTTGTTTGTGTATATTTCACAAATATACAAAAATGTGTAAATGCATGAACATATCTCACATTCCAGGTACAAACAAAAATAATTTCTGCTTCAGCAGGATTGAACTAGTTTAAACCAATTACTCTTTTGAGGGTGAAGGCTGAGGTTGAGGAATTGTCAGAGCCAGGATTCACACACCACGCTGCACATTGTTTCAGACTCCTAGTTGTTTGCATATTCTGTATTGTACTATTTGATCTATCTATCTAAATCCATCAACATACAAGCCTTCCGTACTTGTTTAAGCTGAAAAGCAAACTATGTTTCATAGGCACCGGAATGTCATAGGATTTTTCTTATCTTTCAAATAATAAACTCTTCTCTAAATGGCTTTTGGTTTGAACAAATTTGTACACAACAGAGCAAATTGCTTTTTCCACATGACCAACCACATGTAGTGCTGTTTGATAGATGGCCTCTTTTGTTATTGTGCCAACACAGAACTGATTTTATTTAAGCTGTTTTTAACCATAAACTAAGAAGACGAAGAAGAAAGAAAGAAAGAAAGAAAAAAACTCCTTTCCTATACCACTCACAGCGCCAAAAGATAAAAACATTGGATTATAAGTACATTTATTTTTAGCAGTAATCTTAACTTTGCTAAGTGTAATATATTATGAAATTGCTTACATTAGTTTTCTTTCTTTCCACTGCCGCTTTAATTTCTATGCAAAAAAAGGCACTTTTTTTTTGCTGCCCTTAATCATTAAATAACTGGTAGAGTAAATCACGAACACTTAAAAGTTACTAAAGTGTTAACAAATAAAAATCAGGAAATACTTAGACAATTTGTATGGTTATTGTTATACATTAAAAAATATATATATATATATGTTATATTTTAAGTATAGGTTTGGCTTAGTGGTTAGCACTGTCACCTTGCACCTCCAGCGTCCAGGTTCGATTCCTGCCTCGGGTATGTGTGTGTATGGAATTTGCCTGTTTGTTCTCCTTCTACTTGATGGGTTTCCTCCTGGTACTCCAGTTTCCTCCCACAATCCAGAGACATGCAGATTAGGCTAACTGCCTGTAGAGTGTTTGCCATGCGAGGGATTGGCACTCCGTCCAGGGTAAACCCCGTCTTGTGCCCAAAGTCCCCTGGGAAAGGATCCAGAACCGCCATGACCCTGTATACAGGATAAGCAGTGCAGAAGATGAATGAGTGAGTGAGCTTTGTCTCTTCGTCATGTTAGTTGTCAGTGTGTCTGTAGCATACCGTGTTAGGTTTGCTGTCTGGTATGTTTCTTTCCGGTGTTTTGTAGTAGACAGGATTATGACCTGGTATAGAATCCATCCTCCAACAGTATAAGATTTGATACATTTATAAAATTATCTAATTTGATAAATGGCAGTATTATGGCTTGGGAAAGCGACTTGCAGTTAAAATGTGATGTGTGATATGGTAAGGATTGGTTGCGGGGGCATATTTATAGACGAGCCAGGCATAACACTGGGTCTCTGGCAATGCCCACATATCTCTTATTTCTATTTTTGTCTTGTTTCCATACAAAATAGTACAGAATCAGTCACTACACCCAGTTGCTCCTGACAGTCAGTGATAGACTACATGACAGATTATGTAGTTTGCACAGCGCAGTGTCCAGAAAAAGGATAACTCAAGTGATAAATGTTGTGTAGCTCCAGCAGTGCAACGATTCTGAAAGTTGCATAGTGTCCACTAGGCATGAGGTTTGGAATGGATATACAACACTTTGCTATATATAGAATTACGTAAGGCACCCCAGATTTCTTAATATTAAATGAAATGTAATGTTGTAGATCAAATGAAAAAAATAGGAACAAATGTTGCTTTACTGCGACATAAAACGATACCATTTAAAAATTGGTTGTTTGTGTAACAACCTCAGCAGCAACCTCATTTCCCCTCTCGTCTGTCCCAACCATTTAGTATTCAGCATCAGCAGTATACTAATCACCGGCCTGATCATCTGTGATCATATGCACCTGTTTCTTTCTGTTTTTTAAAAAAAAAAATTTTTATGCTTGCATGATTCATCAGACTTAAACAATAATAATTTCTCTAAAATTGCTTAGGTACAGAAACTGGACTGAAAATTAGAGCAAAAACTTGCCAAAATTATTATCCTTATTATTTATTACAATTTTTAAAATTATTATTAAAAAAAAAAACTATTATTATAAACAAAGCAAGAAAGTCTGACTGTTTGAAAGTAGAATATTAAGAAATATGCGGTGGCTCAAGACTTTTGCACAGTACAGTATATATTGAGTGAAGACTAGGCTTAGACATCGCTGGCACTACAATGTGTTAAAGCAGCTGTAAGTAATTTACAGCTGGCAATTTCAGATACTATTTAGCGTGCTGGTGTAGAGGGCGGGATGCCCCATGCGATAGGAAGCGGAGTCACACAAACAGCCAATAAAAAAAGTTTGGTGCTTTTCCTCTGCATGCCATCCAGTGTTTAATGTCACAAAAGCAAATGATTTATTGAAGCACTGGAGTAAGGAACAATAATAAATAAGTAAGTTAACAATAATATGGATCCATATGTGAGGTTGATTCCTAAGTCAGGAACAACAGAAGGGTTTTTATGCCTGTACCGTAGATGACGAGATGATGAGTTTATTAGGAGCAAACATTCTGATGCTGGTAAGTCATTCAGTGTAGTGTGGCAGCTTGATTTACTAGACAGTTGAAACAAGTCTGGTTTGTGTTTAAGCTGGAAAAATAGCTTTATTTTCCTTTTTTCATCGAATGGCTAACTTTGCATATGTTCCAGCTAGTTTTACTTTATTGATACAACTTGTAATTAGTTGTTCGGCTGTACAGTAGATTTGGAGATTTAAAAACCCTAAAATGTGAAAATGGAGAGTTGGACATAAAAAGTGCAATTAATTTCTGCAAATTTTCCAAATCTGCTCGTTGGAGGAATCATTGCCTCTCTAACCATCTTCCAGACGTGCGTGGGGGTAAAGCACAGTTGTCTCGCCTTCCAGGCAGAATCATTACAGCTCTGATTGTTTAACCTCATCACTTATAGGCATATCAGTGAATGGGTTAATTTTTCAGGCTTTTATAGGTATTGCTTGATTTATGAAGGATTTATGTGTTCCTCCAACCTTGTACAGTACATGGTGATGAATGGCTAAAAGAATTTGATAAGAGCGTAAAAACCAATTGACATTTACGGAAGACTTTAAGCACAGTGCAGTGATGAGTCTCTTAACCGCAGTAAAACATTTAAAAGGTGCAAACGTAAAGAAGGCCATATGTCTGTGAATGTTGACCCCAGATGAGGTGGCTCGGAGCCCACTGCAGTCGTTCAGCCGTGAACATTCAGCGAGTGGACTGCCTGACCCTTGAAAATTAAAGGATAACTTGTCACATCTGCCTAAGGGAACTGTACATGCAATCATTTACAGTGTTATTTGCTAAGCAGGAACTCTGCTCTGAGTTATTGCTACATACCCTGTACAGTCCTGACCTTGCTCCAAGCCATTTCGGCATGCTTGGGCCATTAAAGGAGTTCCTGGGAGGCCAGTGTTTCAGATATGAAGCAAGCAGTCCGATCCTGGCTCCAGTGTCCTGAGAAAACGTTCTACCTTGATGGTATCCAAACATATTTGTTTTCCGTTCTTCTGCGCAATCAAGAGTCCCAGTTTGACTTGAACACTCCTTATGTATACCCCAATGAAACTAAGGGGTGACTAAATATTCAAGCATGAGTAAAAGTAGAATAAAACGGTCGGAAATGAAGAATAGATCAAAAGTTAGAATCCAAAAAACCATACAGCCATCCTTGGTTGAGAGTAAGCCCAATTGACTGAGCTCTCAGGGTGGGAAAGGGTGGCTCTCCCCTAATAATCATTGCAAATAACAACACTAGGCAATTGCAGGGTTGTGTCAGCTCATGCATGTTAAGAGGTTGTTAAGGTAACATGTGGCACAGCAGGAGCAGCAGTTCAAATAGATGTGGTTTGCTGGCACTGCCTGTCTCGGGTTGGTAGCTGTCGTACAATAAGGGAAACCTGACTGGTGGGTGGGAATTGGGCAGGGAGAAAATCATGATGAAAAATACAGGTTGTCTGAAATGTCAGGAACCAACGTGAATATGTTGAGCAAAATTCACACAAACATGGAAGGTTTATATTTAGTTCAGTGGTATTTCTAGGAGTGCCAATACTTGTGACACATGGTTTGGTTAAACTATATTTAATATTCTTAGAATAAATGTACTTCACTTCATGATTCATTCATTCATCTTCTATTCCGCTTATCCTGTACAGGGCAGGGCCTGGATCCTATCCTAGGAGACTTTGGGCACGGGGGGGGGGGGTACACCCTGGATGGGGTGCCAATCCATTGCAGGGCACACAGACAAACACACACAACACGGCCAATTTGGGAACGTCAACGGCAATTATTCGCATGTGTTTGGACTGTGGGAGGAAACCGGAGTACCCAGACGAAACCTACCAAGCTTAGGAAGTACATGCAAACTTCCCACACACCCAAGGCGCTAATCGAACCCTCGACTCTGGAGATGTGAGGCCACTGTGCCGCCGTACTTAACGATTAGATGTCTCAGTACTTCATTGTGAGAATAAGCTACTTATTTTTTACATCCTGTTTTTTTTTTTTTCGCAACCCATCATTACCCATCTTGCCAACGATACTATATGCTTTTCAATGAGATCTAAATGCAAGATATTTCAGTTTTGAAAATCTCACTACCCGGAACCATATTTTAAATGCAGAACTGTCTGTCAGCTAGCAACATAACACAAAAACCTCTTCCTTCGGGGCTCGGCTGTCAAGCTCGCTGCTGCACCACGGAGATCTCTTAAGACTGACTGCAAACTCTTTCATAATATTTATGTGGCACTAGGCATACAGGAGACCTACATCAACCGATCCTTAAATATAAACTCTAGCTTTTACGCCGTATCGGTCTCAGTGCTAGTGAAAAAGTCATAGTGATGCTTTTACTACACCAGCAAGCAAAGCTGGTCATCCATTAATAAAGAAAAGCAAAAGGGGACAAAATGTTATTAAAATGGGATCCATGGTGAGTTTTTTTTTATTTTATTGCTTTTAAGTTTTTTTCTCATTCATTTTCTTTGGACTAAATGACAGTAGTGGTTCTGTTAAATGGACTGGGAAACAATAGGTCAATCAGAAGATAAATGGCAAGTCTGAGTCCCCGTTGCGGTTCCTAACAGCTGCTCTTTACAACGTTATGCACTTTAGATCGCTTGATTCACTGCCTTATTACTCTGTGATAAGCATCAAGGCTCAGACGATCCGTTTTTTGATTTATTCACACCTTGGGCTTTAGGTGTTTAGAACGGCGCTTCCGAGTCGACACTGCTTTATTCGAAAAAAGGAGCCTTATCTGTCAGTGTTATGGAGACGCGCGGGAAGGAATCTATTCCATTCTTTAAGATCAGCTCATAATGGGCTCTTACGCTCTCCAGATACAGTCGCCAAACAGTAGCCCTACCTTGGCTTCACTATAGAAAAAGGCCAATCTGATGATAAATGCACCCTGATGCATTATTCATGAAGCTCAAGTGATGCAGGTATCCGGAAAAACATGACATCACATCACTCTTTCCCCCCAGATCACATTCTCCAAAGAGGGTGAGATAATATCTTAGTGTGTTTGCATTGCTATGCTTGTCAAACGGTAATGTTTTCTGCAGCTATTCATTTTGAGCTTTTAAAACTGCTGTCAATCAATTATTCAGACATTTACGGTACTCAACCAAGTAGCTTATTTTAGACTGCATTTAATGAATCTCAGAGGCAATAATGCTGGCTTTGTGCAATAAGCAATATCACACGAGAGGGAGTGTGACTGTAAGGGCTGCGCCCCCTCGTGCCTGCAGCCGCGTCACAGCCATGCGGATATCCAGCACAACAGCATGACTCCGACTGTGGTATTGTTTTAATTACCATTTACCGTACTTTGCTCTGCCAACACATATCCTTCCGAGACTGGCAAAACTAACTCACTGCGCCTGGTTAGCAACCGACAGTTATTAGCAGCGGCGAAAGTCATTATAAATTCTTACCAGTACGATGTAGCCAATAGAAGACGGGAATAAAACACGGAGGTGGTGGACAGTACTGCTCATCTTGTCAGTTTCTTTTTAGATTCCCGATTATTCCACTTGAAAACATCACCTACTGTACTTTAAATTCCAGGTTCTGGCTAAAATCACAAATATTGGTTAATGGAAAGCTATTGCGCTAAAGGGGTACAAGAACTTGTTTTACACACTAAGTAGTGTCGCTGATCAGTGTTTAGAAAGCACTTTGCGATCCAGCCTTGTGTTAGAAGCTGTTTACATTTTACGGCATTTGGTAGACACCCTTATGTAGTGTGGTTTTTTATATCATTATCCTTCTGAGCAGTTGAGGAGTTAAGGGCCTTGCTCAAGGGCCCAACTTGGTGGTGGGGTTTGAACCTGGGAACTTCCAACTTTTCGAGGCAATTTATAATTAGACAAATGTTTCCAGACGCGGTGTCTTGCTGAAAGTGTTTCTGTAACTGGGTTTAAAATGTAGGTTTTGGCAGGCAGCTGCTCTCTCCTCAGCACTGAGCACGGTACTGACCTACTTTTGCACATGCTGGCGGCCGACTGTTAATTAACGGTTGTTAGAGAACCTGAGTCATGGAGGTATACAGTACATATAGTTAAACGTCCCAGTGCTGTTATTGTTTATTATCACCACTAGTGGAACGGCTCTAGTCCGATCAGATTACTCGGTCAGGACTAACTGTTGTATTTACTGTACAGCATCACCAGCAGAGCAAATTTTCCACCATCATATTGGGGTTTGAATCGCGCTCAATTTCCTTATAGCTGATGCATGACTATGGCATTTGTTTCTCTTGTAGGAACAGAATACGACAAGGTGGTTTTTCATTTCAATTTGGTGACATCTCAGAGCTTGCATCTATTCAAGACCAATGCGCATCCTATCAAGGGCTGGCATCCTAGCCGAGATATGTAATGGTCCCTCCTCACCTCTTGACTGTGACATTAGTGCTGACTCACTTAAACGTCCCCCTGATTGCTGAGTACTTGTGTGTGTGTGTGTGTGTGTGTGTGTGTGCCATGGTTCGCAGCTTGTATTATCATCCACCATTCTGTTCTTGAGCTCTGAAGGTTTAGCATGCCCTGCTGGGCAAATCACAGCCTTGAAAAGCAATCAGCAGTAACATTCTGATATTTACTCAGAGGATGGTTCTTTCCGAGTGCACCATTCATTCAGTACAGTGAATGATAAAGGATTATAATAGTTTCTTGATGCAAAAAGAGATAGGAACACACCTCTTCAATTTCTTGAATGTTATATCACCTCTAATATCCGTATTCATGTGGCCAGTGTGCTGCCTAAAAGATGATTCACTCAACTCAAAAATCAATAGAGTAGAAAATATCTCTAGAAGAGACACGCATTTCCTCTCAGTCATAGTAAATATGCTGTCTGCTGAGTCAAGTGATTCGATTTGTGAATGCCCCACAGGTATAACTGCAAATATTCAGTCGGAGTACTCATAAGGTAAACTAGATTCGATGAGCTGCTTGTCTTTTGCTTTGATTGTGTCCAACCTTCACTATTACTGTATATACTGTAGTATTATGGGTCACTTTGGGAAGTTAAGGTCTGTATTAGCCATGATCACTGTCGGTATTTGGTGCAGAATTTCATTTGGGATGCTCCATTTAAAACTACTATTTCTGTACTGGGTTATAATTTAACTTAAAGATCCCATATTGTCCTGTGCCTTTAACAAATGAATATCTCACATACAGATAATGTAGTTTCTATTCATACTTCAATCATCCTTTATTTCATGTCTGTGTAAATGAGCTGATGCTGAGCCCCGCACCTTTAAAGAACAAGCCAGGGGAGGGGACTTTCTTATATAAGGTCACAATAGGAGAAAAATCGAATTGGCTGGTTTAAGAGGCGTAGTGGTTTTCCTCCTGGGTCGAGGGTTCGATTTCTGCCTCGCGTCGGTGTGTGTGCGAGTTCGCATGTTCGCAGTGTGCTTGTTGGGTTTCTTCCAGGTACTCCAGAAAGTTCCTCCCAAAGTCCAAAGACAGGCAGATTATCCTAACTGGCATTTCCGATTTGCCCGTTGTGTGTGTGTGTGTGTGTGTGTGTGTGTGTGTGTGTGTGTGTGTGTGTGTGTGTGTGTGTGTGCACCCTGCAATGGATTGCCACCAGGATGTACCCTGCCTCCAGGCCCCCCACAATCCCGCACAGGATAAACGATATAGAAGATAAAAGAATGAATGAATGAAAAACCTATACAATATAAAAACTGGCCAAAAGGCAGGCATTGTTAAATGAAGGAGTGGTGAGATTATATCTATAATGCAAAAGCTTTGGCATCTTAGTGTTAGTCTTAAGCCTGACCCGGTTTAATTCTCTCAAATCTCATCATCATTTAGGGCCGAACATTGAAGCACCACAAGGGTAGTGTGTTTGATACACACTAGAAAACTGCCATTGGGAATGACATGGTTCTACACAATAGATGCTGATACACCTCTGTTTGCGCATGACCACACCTCCAGATTGCTATATATGGTAAACAGCTCTCCTTTAAGAGGCTGATTTAATGGCTGCAGGTGTGCAAACCATCGCTCCAATTACTGTACATTTTAAGAAACCTGCGATGCTGTGAATCTTCTCCATCCTGCTCATCTTCTCATCAAGTGGAAATCTACTGCGGCGTGAGGAATATAACTGCGTGTGAGATGTGCCATTATTCGGGTCGTAGCCGTTCAGGAATTGCCAGACTTGTCTGCAGTTTCTCACTGAAGTGTGCCCATGGACGGAGTCACAACTTGAGTATGCGCTGGAATATTATTGCTGTGCTTGTTTTGGCCTCTGCGAAAGCAGAACAAATTGTTGGCAGACATCTACTAATATTGCACCATGCCAAGCTTTTACTTTACATTTCATCAGTGTCAGCGAATGCTCTGTCAAGAAATACAGGCGCTACGTCATGTACGAGAATAACTCGGTTTTATGCGTAGAACCATAAATAGGCATGGGTTATCCACAAAACTAAGCACGCAGTTAGGAAATGCTTACAGACGAAGCCATTATCCGCTTGTATCAGATTTTCATGTTACCATTCTGCGTCACTGTTGACTTTCCTCAGCCTTGCTCACATCAGCCGCATGTCATCTCTCAAAACCAACACAGCTTGGAACTTAAACAAGCCGTTGAGTTGCTACTTCATCTCCTGCTGCTTTGCTCGGCCTAAGATATCCCAGGCTTCGTTCCCTCTCCCAGATGGATAGGTTTGGCAACCCGGGCTATGTGTCAGCTCAAGATAAGCTTGGCTTCAATCATTGCAAAGCCATGCATGAGTAATAGAAAGAGCGTCTTATGGAAAATTGCGTCAAAGGAAAATCAGGATCCCCTAAAGATTCGCGTTTCCCCAAGACAGTTTATCCCCAGCATTCACGCTTGGATCTCCTCACCTGGATACTGTAGATTTCTACCGCAGCTGTATACATAAAGACTGCATACGGAACATCCTTTCAACACACTTTGTACTTTATGGCTTGATAGCATACTGATATAGAAGAGTGATGAGTTATGAGCTCGCTATCCAGTGTCACCCAGTACAGGCTGGGTTCGCGTTCGAGTCTGGTTCCTCTCCTCAAGGAGATTTTCTTAACCACTGTGATCTCTGGTTTTCCCAGGAGGGATCCAGATCTACATCCAGTTTTCTGTCGAGCTCCAGTATGTATTATTAAAAAAAAAAAAAAAAAAACCTATACAAGTAAAGATCCGTTCAAAGAGAATGATTTATGGGCTACGTTTACTTGCACCAGTGGAGCCCATGAAGACAAAGTGATCCAGCCGACCTTGACGGAGAGACTGCCTGAGTGAGGTCCTGATGTGTGTCTATTTGTGTGAATGTGGGTGTAAGTCAATATACACTGTTTAATATTCTATTTTCAGTTTCTTGTTTTTTTTTCAGTGTATGATTTTGTCCCTTGTGCCCTTTATTGATTAATAGAGATACAATCACGGCCCAGCTTTGATGGGTCAATATATGATTCAGCATTTGGCTGGTGTCTTCAGACAGCAAGAAAAAGAGAGAGAGAGAGAGAGAGAGAGATCCATCTTATCTATTACTCAGTTTAGTTTATATATTACTATTTATAACCATCAGCAACACATGTAAAACTTAAATGTTTTCCTTCGCTGCAAATCACATATCATGGACCGGTCACTTCAGACACTGTGCCTCATTACTATTACAGTATGTGTGAGCGGTGCGCGAAAGTCCACTGTGTTATGTAGGAGCCCCGATGCAGGGAAGCGGCGTGGCAACAGACTGTGGGAGTGACCGGGTACACTTTCGGGAAGACTATTCCTGGTCGACAAGTTAAGCTGCCCCAAGCAGCTTAACTTGCCTTTGTCTAACAACAACAACAACAACAAAAAATATATATATATATTTGTTAAAAATTTTTTTTTATATATATATAAAACCAAAAAAAGTTCTTTTCTCTTTTAAACATAAATCCTCTTTTCTCTTTTTTCTCAACAAACAACACATTTTCTTTCCAATTTTCTTTTTACTATATGTAACTTTTCTTTTCTCGTCTCTTGTGTTCTTTCATTTTCCTGTCCTTTTCTGTTTCTTTTCAACACTTCTTTTTTCTTATTTTCTTTTGACTTTTCTCTTTTTCTTTCGACTTCTCTATTTTTCTCTTTAACATTACTTTTTCTTTCTTTCTTTTCTTTTTTTTTTTGACTTTTTTCTCACTTTTTCTTTTCAACACTTATTTTTTTCTTTTCTTTCATCTTTTTTTCCCTTTCTTTTCTTTTGTCCTATGTCTTTTCCTTTTAAAAATTTTTTTTTTCCATCTTTTCTCTCTTTCTTTTCTGTAACACAGCGGCCCGCACGGGATGCAAATCCGCAGACAACTACACTGTCTATTTCCAGACAGGCAGCTCACGAGCCAAGTGCGGTTGCTAGTCATCCCACCCCGCCATGATGGCAATCAGATGAAACATACGGCACCTGGCTGCATGCCTACTTAAGCCCCTGAAACCCGGCACGCGACGTGTGAACATTAGGTAACACCCGGTAGTCACTCCGGTAATATGGCTCAAGGACGAAGGTAAAGACAAGAAAAAGATAAAGATAAGAAAAGTCTGTGATGAAGAAAAAAGAAAAAACGTTTTAAAACAGGAAAGTGAAGGCAGCATGCAAGAAAGAAAAAGCGTGTCCAGATTCTTGAAAAGAAAAGAAAGCTGTTCTGAAAAGAAAGAAGAAAAGTTGTTTTGGTAAAAAGAAAGAAAGAAAAGAGATAAGAAAAAGGAACGGTTGTGTTTAAAAGAAAAGATATTTGTCGCTAAAAAGGCAAGATTTAAGTTCACACTGGGAAGTGAAGTTGGGTTAGAGACGAAAACCAACCGTGAACGCGAGGAAATATTTAGTGACCTTGGTTCACTTGCCGTGTTCCCCAAACTTATAATTTCTTAAATACAGTATATCACACTTCCTAATAACATTTTCTTTTGGCTTTTCTCTTTCTTTAACACTTCTTTTTATCTTTTATTTTGTCTTTTCTTTTCACTCATACCTGGTGTGGAATTAATGTTCACACGCCAAGTGCAGAGTCTAGGGGCCTGTATACCCGTGTGCCCAGGTGTTGCGCATCATCCTTGATTGCCTTTACGACAGTGTCGCCTAGCGACCGAGTGTGAGGTTGGCTCTGGATCTGCCTGTCTGGAAATGTGCAGTGTAGCTGCCTGCAGATTTGCCTGCTGCTATTACAATTACCTCATGAGAAGATGGAAGATTGGAGGAATCCCCAGCAGCTTTTAACCTTATATTCTTGGACACTCTGCATCACAAGACATTTCCTTGTGGTAAACCATTTATTTCCATTCAGCCCATTAAAAATAGATTAAACTACTTTGGAAAAGTCTTTTTGTGTGTGTGTGTGTGTGTGTGTGTGTGTGTGTGTGTGTGTGTGTGTGTGTGTGTGTGTGTGTGTGCTTACTTGTAATCTGTCACTGCCAGTTGGGTGTCAGTGTTAAGCTAATTTATGTATTTATAAAACATACTCCATCACCAGGGTAGTTGCGCAAATACATAACCCTGGCTTATGTTTTATTGTAATAACGACTACTATATGCGTAATGGTAAGTGTGACCTTCCTCGTTGTTCAGGATGAGTCAGGCACAGGAAACACCCTGTCTAATGGCATGGATATACCGGGCCCACTTACAGTAAGTACGGTTCTGCCAGTTGGCGCTATTTACTGATATTTATTCTCACTTTGTTTTTTCTCCCACTATTCCAGGAAAGCCATGTAAAGTCCACATTTGGCCTTGTACTGTAGTAGCAGTTAGCGTCCAGTCCTGTCGTTTCTGGTGTTACAATCCTAACTGTTTCTCTCCGAGAAAGCATGGATTAGCCTTGATCCTTCGGATACTAAACTGAGAAGAAAAAAAAAAAGAATATATAATACAAACTAGTGCTGTCAATATTAACACATATGTGATTAATCTAGAATTTTTTATTCTAGTGTTACTATTTTTTTAACTGCAACTTTAACCAAGTTTGACCCTAATGGCTTTCCATAATCATAGCGCAGTTATGACAACAGCACGTTTAACGGTGATAATAAGACGACAGAGGAAACATCGCCAGGTGTACTGAACGGCAAGTTTCATTATAAAAATCTTCTAGAGGGAAGTTTGAATGAAACCAGTCATTTGCTCAAGCTACCTTCAAGGGGAACTACTTTTACAAGAATACACACACTGGAGGTGTGGCTCAGGTGTCTACGGCTCTAGGTTGTTGATTTTTGGATCGCCGTTTAAGCTGCGCCGTCGTTGGGTTTGCCATACCCAATACTAACCAGCCACTGCACGCAGTACCAATCCCAACTGTGAGGTTTTAAATGGAACATTTGTTTAATGTTAATGTTTGAGATATTATAAAACTGCATAATCTGTTTCCTCTAACCAGTTTGTCATGCATTTCATTATTCCAACACACTGCACATTTAGAACACAAATCAATCTGAGTATTTCTTTAATTGCGATTAATCGTGATTAGTCGCAGACTATGACCGCGATTAACTAGATTAAAATCTTCTATAGTGTCTTCTATAAAAAAATTAAAAAAAAACGGCATATAGGTTGAGTTGCTGAACTAGACATTCTGCAACATGACTAAAGCAAAGCAGCCTGCAGCGGTGTTACATAAAGGTCATGAGGTCTCAGCGCTCGAGCAAATCTCCATCACAGAAAAAGGTGCAGCAGTGCTCTCTCTCTCTCTCCCTCTCTCCCTCTCTCTCTCTCTCTCTCTCTCACACACACACACACACACACACACACACACACACTTTCTCAGCTCTCAGTCGTTCCAGCCACATCAGATGTGCAGCAGTGAGGTTGCTGATGAAGGCCTGTGTAACTAGGAGGTGCCATTTTGTCACTTCCTCTCTCGCTCCGTCTCAGTTAATGAAATGTTGCATCTTACATTTAGAGACAGCGAGGTGTTTTTTTTTTTATCCTCAGGGCGGACATAAGTGTCGAGTCACACTGTTTAGCTGTTTAGCTTTGCACCTGCTTATATTCCTAAACACAGACAAACACACACAGCCCCTATGGTTTCCTCTCTCTTATATGCAAAATCAGAGGGCTTTGTGTGCTTTAATTAGGCCATACCTGATGTGGGCTTTGGCACGTAACCTGAAGACAGAGAAATTCACTGACATTCATGCGTGATTGTTCGAATTTCTTTCTGCTCAGTTAGAGCTCCTTAATTGGGAACTGTGTGAGAAAGAGCGTGTGAGTGTCCCCTGCGATGGATTGGCACCCCAATAGGTCTCCTGGTATACAGTAGGCTCCAGGCCCCTGTGACCCCGTATACAGGATAAAATGGTATAGACGATGATTGAGGGATCATTTTATTCCATCTAGGAACTTCTGTAGTCCAACTAGAGACTATGTAGGCCATTGGTGATTACCATCGTATTTATTCCCATTTTAAGACCTTTGGTCAACATTCACACATGCAGTCACACATTATGGGCAATTTGGGAACGCCAGTTATCCTAATCTGGATGTCTTTGGACTGTGGGAGGAAACCAAAGCACCCAGAGGAAACCCTGGGAGAACATGCACATAGACCCTGAAGCAGAAATCGAACCCGGTGGTTCCCCTTGGTGCAAGGCGACAGTGCTAACCATTATGCCACCATACCGCCAATCATTTTATTGCAAACATATTTTGTGTAAAAGAACATTCACAGTCAGAAATGTTTACAGAATTTTGGGCACCAGATGTCCATTGCCATACACATGCTCAACAGAACCAGGCAAATTTTTCCTTGCCTGTCCAGTTCATGTGAACAATAGCTTCAGGTTCCTTATTTTTAGGATTTAGAAATTATCTAAAATACTCAACCCAGCCATGCCATGTCAACGACACTGCCATGGTCAAAGATTTTTTTTTTTTTACTAATTCTGATGTATGATGTGTACATGAACTGCATCTCTTGCTTTTTATTTGCTTGATATAATACATTGCACTGCTCCCACAATGAGTAGGTGTACCGGTGTTCCTGTTAAAATGGCTAGTGAGTACAGTATACGTGTACATGAAGAAACGAAGAATACTGATAAATATTTATTTCTTGAAAAAAAAAAAAGAATTTGATGCATTGAAATGTAGTATTAAATTGGGTAGTTTATTATTGCTTTAGAATTTAAAGCATAATCAATATACTGTGACTGTTGCCAGGATGAACAATGCCACAACGACATTTTTACATAAAGACATAAAGTATTACTCAGCTTACAAGAAGTTTATAAAAGTAAGCTTGGCTCCTGTGGAATACTCATCACTACTGATCAATCACAGCTTTGATCAATCACTTAACACAAGCACATGCCATGCAAACATACAGTATATGGAGTCCTGATTCAGTTTGCAGACTGGCCACCAGATGCTTGAAGGGGGAAAAAAAAATATTATAGCGTGAGCCCAGAGTCACATTAATCTTCCGCTGGCTACCATGGAAACAGTTTGGTGTTGCAAAGGATCAGACTGCGATCTATTTTTAACAGAGGAGAGAGGTGCACATGCTGCACTGTCTCTTCACCATGTCTACGGTTGTGGCAGAATCTGCCCTGTTCTCCTGTCCTGAATTTTTCTCACTGTTGCTTGTGCTATTGAAAGAACTAATTAGCTCTTATTAATATGCATTTTAATAACCAGATATTTATTTGATTTTTTTTTAGCATGGTGGTGTTGTTGTTAGCACTGTGGCCTCGCTCCTTCAGGGTCAAGGTTTCGATACTCGCCACAGGTCTATGTGCTGCTTGGTGGGTTTCCCCCCATACTCTGGTTTACTTTCACAGTCCATAGACATGCAGATGAGGTTGATTCCCAAATTACCCGTAGTGTGTTTGTGTGTGCCTTGCGATGGACTGGAAACCCTGTCCAGGGTGTACATGCCTGGAGTCTCCTGGGATAGGCTCCAGGCCCCCACGGCACTGTATGGGCTAAAGCAGTATAGATGATCAATGAATGAATGAATTAATAAAATGACAAAATGCACAATTGCCAATTTTATAACATATTTTTTAAACCACAAATCAGGCTGCTAACAAATTTATATTAAGAAGATGCGTATGAGCCGAGTGCAACGAAAGCTTCAAGGAGGAATTCCTTCTTTAAAGCCATACGTTTCCTTACTGCATTCACAGCATTGCAAACTTATTATATTAGGATAGTCATTTGTTTGAGTCCCATTAAATTCAGAATCTTTAAGGATCACATTAGATCTTGAGTGCTAGAGAATCGTCCTTTCTCCACTGCCCAAAACATAACCACTGAGCCACCAGTCCTTTAGGCAACAACTACAAATCTACATTGTAGCTAAGCCCGAAAAAAAAAAAATCTAGTTTTGACAGAAAGAACTTGAGAAAGGCAATGAGCATTGGTAGTTCTAAGACAAGTCCGACACCATGGCTTGTCCAAATCAAATCCAGACTGAGTTTTAAGGAGGTCAAGATTGAGTACTAATGAAAGTGACACTGAGACAAGATCATCTAAAAATTTTAATGCTAATCATTTGCATTAACCATTACATTACTTTCATAAACACTTGGACCATGACTATTGTGAATGCAGTAAAACCATTACCAAAGATCAAGACAGTCTACTGTATATACAAGTCAATACAGAAGAGATCTTAATATCAGACTTGAGTCCTAAAGCCGTACTTCGACACCTCTGCATTAAGCAACCTCAGTTACATTTTGTCTAAACATTTTACAATAGTTTTTCTAGCCTTGCTTTGTCTGCCTCCTGACAATGAACTAATATGTTAAAGAAGCAGCTTAACAAACACAGTGACAAATCCAGTCTACCAGTAATGCATTTTTTTTCTCTCATTAGATTAATCCAAAATCTTCTCAGATCACATTTGTCAAAATGAACACAATGCTCTTGCTTTATTACTTTAATTTTAAAACAGAGACGAGTGCTTACACACTGTACCCATTAAAAAGAGATAAAAGTTTTGAAATGTTTAAACAACCTGATGGAAAGACATTTTCAGGAAATAACTGACTGAAATGTTGTTCTTGTGGTTGCTCTTGTTAGAGGTCGCCACAACAAATCATTTGATCCACATGTTTGATTTGGCACAGTTGCACAATGCCACCCCTGACACAACCCTTCCTGTTTTATCTGGACTGGGGACCGGCACTTAGAGTGCACTGACTTGTGCACCCCCATTACTGGGATTCCCAGGCAGGGAATTGAGTCCTGATCTTCAACAGGGAAGGCAGAGATACTCCTGCTTGACTAACGGGGCAACAGACCTGACTGAAATAATGAGTGATTCCTTTTTGGGTTAGCAAGAACAAGGATCAGTTGAGTGTGTTTCACAGCCATGACCATAAGATAGATAGATATATGGATAGATAGATGCAGTGGTACGAATTTAATCCGTTCCGGAGTTCTTAAAATGTCTTATTGCTACACGCTTTTTGCCATCGGAAATAATTCAGATAAATCTAAAAATATTACCAATTTCAAACACTTTAATAATATTTTTAAATAATTTATTTACATTTTACATTTTAAAAAGACATGTACATGAGGTAAAAAAAATTCATAAATAGACATTAAACCTAATTTAACCTGAATTTATATTTTCTCTTGGCACTGGCTGCTTTAATAACAAAACTGAAAGTGGTTCCCTTCTCTATTTGCTACCGTCCTTGCTAACTAACATCTTGCACCCATGGCTCTATGTCTTCACTAAATCTTACATAAATTGCAAAAATATTGTATGTATGTAATCTCAGACGTACGCGTAACCGGAAGTGCACGCGACAAGACGTATGCGTAACCGGAAGTACGCGTGACCCGATGCACGCGTACCCGGAAGAACGAGCGCTCGTACGCGAGAATGCTTTGCTATTTTTAATTGAAGAAATGTGTCTCTTGCTACGTCTTTTCTACTGTTTATACATCATATTTATCCTCTCGTGTATTTTATCTTTATTTTGGTCTGTTAAATTATAGTTCTTTGTCCTTTGTGTTTGATTTGCTGTAACTAATGTTTTTTTGTTGTTGTTATTATTGTTAAGTGTAATTAATGTGTTTTGTATTCTATTTGCATTGTTTCAATAAAAAAAAAATGCCTTGTATGCCAAGGCAAATTACTTGCAAAATTTTTGCTCTTAATGAGAAAATTTTCAAGATGGGGGTGTATTGTTATTAATTCCAAAAGATTAATTGCAACAAAAAAAAAGGGGGTAATTGCAAAAAGTATACATTATGTTGCAAAAAATACAGAACCAGGAGAGTGTAAACGATATAAATACTTAAAGGAATATATAACACACCATGATGGATGGGAGTTACTGCAACAGGCTCGCACATGTGTGTTAGTGATCAGGTAATGAGATGTAGGTTGACAGTGATTTCCCAGTATAAATTTATAAATCTTAAAAATGTTTTTTTTCCTTGTTTTTTTTTTATTTTTTTTTTACAAAAGTGAAAAAGAAGCTTATAAATATAGAAGGAGGAGGGTCTTCTTTCGGTGAAAATGGTTTTCCTGCAAATATATAACTTTACATACATTAAAAAAAACCTATATGTATTTTTTTTTGTCCATATCTATTTGCATGGCTTGCCCCAAGAAGTCATGATTAGGCTAGGTTAAGCTGCAACATAATTATATTATTATTAAAACTGCATAATAATAATAATAATAATAATAATATAATAATAATAACAATACTACTACTACTAATAATAATTATTATTGTTTATTGTTGTTGTTGTTAGTAGTAGTAGTTATACTGTCTTAGTCTATATTAAAATGAATAATATATGGTTTACTTTTTTTTTGTTAGAGATGTTAACGAAACCCAGACCGATATTTTGTTATTTGAAACCTCCTCCATTATAAGCGCTGGAGATTTTCTCATCACCACCACACTGAGCTACAGTCATCCGCAGCACATCCCTATTTCTGGCAGCTAGCCTGAGGGAAATTAGTTCCGACTGTGCCTGCTTAAAGATCCACACACATACTGTAGATTTTGTCACCCCTTGGCTGCATCCTCTATGTCTGGGACATTAAGCACATATTTTCTTCTTTCGTTTTCTCTTTTTTCGTCCTCTTTGTCAGATCCCTGTGACAAATGTTCTTTAACCACGCAACAGTAATCTCCATTGTCACCATAATGGGCTCTTGTTGGGTATAATTGATGGCATGTGTGCATTGGTGTGCCAGACAGGGCAAGTAGTAATTAAAAGACAATGGTTTGCCAGGGCTGGAATTCCATATGGGGATTACCAAAGACATGCAACAAGATTTCCAGTATTTCTCATTTCCTTCTAAAGATTTCTGGCGAATTCTTGCAACATGTAATGACGAAACTGACGCAGAAAGCAGCCGTTATTAAATAGACCCTTGTGGGATACCCTGCCTGTTAGGAGTGCATTTTGACTTACTATAAGCTCCTCTAAAATAAAAGCTCTAATTAAAGAATATGTCTAAGCTTAGAATGAATGAAAAATATTAGTAACTTAATTGCATTTGACGCAATCTATCTCTTTGCTGATCTAAGGAGAGTCTAATTAAAATCTACAGGCTTAACTGGTTTATCCTCCAAGTGCACCTTCCTTAAATATGGCCCTAATTGAGAGTCCTACAAGGATCTGGGAGAGGCCTGTTAATAAGTCTATAAATATGAGGATTAAGAGCTTTATTGGAACATACTTGTTTAAGTGCCATTTGGGTGGCCTGGTGGCTTGTGCTGTCACCTTGTAATATAACTAAACAAATAGCACAAACTAATCAGAATGTACTGATTAATAAATGGTATTTGTGTAACTGTTGTATAAAAGAAATATCACATTCGAGGTTGTGCTGTCGTGCTGAATATCAACACGGCTCTGATACCTTCTGCACCGAGTATGAAATTTCAGCACATGCACGCACACGGAAGTGCAAAACACTTCTAAACACTATTTAAGCTAAACATTTTCATGCATTGAATCTGTGGACATACTGTACATGTGTAATCACGATGATCCCTCCTTTACAGATCACAGCTAGTCTATGATGTGAGCTGCATTCCAGGGATGATATGTGAAGCATTGTTACTTTTTCCTTTCATGTTCAGGGATGTTTGTGTGTGTGTGTGTGTGTGTGTGTGTGTGTGTGTGTGTGTGTGTTTGTATTTGCTTCCCCACACCCTTTTCTCTCTATTTGCAAGTGGCTCGTACCCAGGAGCCTTGAGAAATCTGTTTCCTTGGAAACGACAGAGTGGTGTGGCAGCTGAAGTCGACTTCCTGCCACCCATCTGCCCTGAGAAGTGCACTTGCTGACTTTAAGTCTCTCCTCGCGTCTATCTCTCTAGGCAGTCTAGAGCTACACATCCTTTCTGTCATACGTACGCACGCGTACATGCACAGTAATGTGTCTTTGTTAAGCATGGCACCATGTTCTAAATCCAAATGTTGTTTCATTTGCCTTTATTACTGTGTGATTTAATCTGGCATACAGTAGAAACATTAGAAGCTTCCATGACATGATCCCCCAATTAGATTTTTAACCTTTATCATTTTGCTTTGCATCTTAATAGGCAAGTTTAAATACAGTTTTGAAAGTATCTCCATAAAAACTAGCAGGACGTCTTACACCACTACTTGGAGCATCTACGGTTGCCTCATCCTCATTTTATCATCCCCCTGTCACCTCTTAAAAGCTCTCTTGAACATCAGCCAATTTATGAGTTCCTTTTTAAGCCGATGCCGTAATGACACACCAGAGAAACATAAAGCCTACGCGTGAGCGTAGTTAAAGATTTTTCTGATCATCAGACGCCGGAAATTTGTGAGCTTATACAGTACACTCAGGGATTTTGGAGCTCATGAATCATTTAAGCGCCAATTATTTATACTCACATCCAGTCTTTTTTTAAAGCCTGTTTAGTGCTGACGCCATCCGTGTGCGCGGTGTAGCGTGTTAGGATATGTGCTATTATTTTTTGATGCCAAGTGCTTAAAGGCATTCTCGCGCTAATTAACAAGTAAACTGTAATTATTGCATACATTGACGTGTAACGGTTACGCATTTAATGTAGGACATTAAATACAACAGATCTGAAAGCAAAATGGATAACCAGTGTTGGAAACTATACTATATGATCAAATGTAAGAAATAAAACATAACAGGGTGTGGTCTTATGGGACAATCATGAGCCATGGGGTACTGGGACTCTATACACAGTACAGACATTCACCATGTCAATAATTATATGCTTCTTGTGTTAACGAATATTTTTTAATATTGTTGTAATGTTCGGCGGCACGGTGGTGTAGTGGTTAGCACTGTCGCCTTCCTCCGCCAGGGTCCGGGTTCGATCCCCGGCCAGGTTCGATTCCCGTCTCTGTGTGCATGGAGTTTGCATGTTCTCGCCGTGCTTGGTGGGTTTCCTCCGGGTACTCCGGTTTCCTCCCACAGTCCAAAGACATGTAGGTTAGGTTAATTGGTGTTCCCAAATTGCCCATAGTGTGTGAATGAGTGAGTGTATGGGTGTGTGTCTGTGCCCTGCGATGGATTGGCACCCTGTCCAGGGTGTACCCTGCCATGTCTCCTGGGATAGGCTCCAGGCCCCCTTGACCCTGAATACAGGATTAAGCGGTACAGATGGTGATTGAGTGTTGTAATGTTGTAAATAAATAAATCACATGCCTGAAATGATTTTATAATAATTAATATAATCATAACTTGCAACATACCGAACCGTCACAAACTGTGAAGAAATTCCCCTGGTTTAGACCCCCTTGCCCGCATTCCTGAACTATTTGCAGAACTGCGCTAAAATGAAAATCTTGCTAGTTCTTGGGCATGCGACTCTATGAACGGACTAGGCATTATCAACTAAATGTGTGAATGCAGTTATGAATCACCTTCAACTCCTGCTGGGAACCATGTCACACTCATCCTGAACTGTTTAATAACTATCACGATTTACCTACCAACTGTAGCAAAGTATGTACTACATTTAATGACTTGATATGACTTGATATGCTCTATCTATCTATCTATCTATCTATCTATCTATCTATCTATCTATCTATATTCATCCATCCATCCTAATACTTCAGCATGCCAAGACACCTACACTAAATATCGACAAAATGTTTGGCCAAGGAGAATTTATGAGGTCAGCGACTGATGTGAGCCAAAAGGTGCTTGATGGGGTTGAGGTCAGAGCCCTGTGCAGGCCAGTCGAGTTCTTCCACACTGATTTCACCACACCATGTCTTAATAGTTATTGCTTTGTGCACTGACATGTTGGAATAGAAAAGGTCTTCCCCAAACGGTTGCCACAAAGTTGGAAGCATAGCATTGTCCAAGATACAGTATCTTGGTATGCTGAAGCATTACGATTGCCCTTCTCTGGGAATAAGGTGCCTGATAGATCTATCTGTCCATCCATCCACTCTTACAAGTTTTTCACTTTTTCTTGTGTTTCACACCCATTTTTAAATGGATTCATATGTTTTTATAATAATAATAAATATCTCCATTTGGGTGCTCCAACCTGTGACAGAAGCTTTGAACCTACCGTTCGTTTCTGTAAGTGTCAACATGGATGAAGTAGTATCAATAATATTGGATAAGTTATAAATAACCAAGGAAGTCTACATACTTTTGGACTCTACTATTCATTAGAAAAAGAAGCGAACTGCCTACAAACTACTACAATCCACCTTCAAATAACTTTCTGCAATTTTTTCCTTAATCAGTGATTACTTTTTCAAATTTACATCATGGAAGGATATTTCTGCATGGCTAGAATATCTCCTGAAGTGTGACGCCCTGTACTGAGCCCTTACAGAAGAACTTTTCAAAAATCTCAAGTCAATCGTCATCTGTCAATCATCGTACAAATTTGGGATCAAATTCTGGAATGTGGGAAAACCTGCTTACCTGTAGAACTGCTATGTTTTCTCACCGGTTAGTACAGAGGTACGTACGAACTTTAGGTCCATCCCGCCTTTAAGAATTTTCGCCTGGAATTATGCAAGAAATTTGAGTCAGCGTGCAACAAATTTTTCGGCATTTGAGCGGCCAAACTGAATCGGCTAAGTTGCGCGTACTGTAGCCTGTTCAAAGCTTGTTTGTGCCAGTGGAAAGCCAAGCGAAGCGAGTTTACATATTTTTACCGATTCAGCGAAGACATAGCACCATGGGTTCCAAGAACGTTAGCGAGAACAGTAGCAAGAAGAAAACGGAGCCACTTTCCGTTTCATTTTAAAAGCAGCCAGAAGCAATCATAAATTACTGTGAGGTTATGTGAGGTTAAATGTCTATCTGTTTCATATTTTACTTAATTTACATGGCTTTTCAAAATTTTTTGATTGGTTTTTGTATGCAGATTATAGTGATTATATAAAAAAAATTATTATAGTGCTGTAAATTGGTCATATTTGTAATATTTTTGGGTGACAGGAACGGATTATCTGCATTTACATTATTTCCTATGGGAAACTGCGTTTCGCAATATGAAAACTTGCCCCTGGAAAGGATTACATTTGTATCATGTACCGCTGTATCACCTTGTCTTGTCTACAGAAGTTGTGAACCTGCAGCAACATCACTATACAAAGAGTAGTATATCTAGGAAAGCATGCTACTTTTAGTGTTCCGTTGTGAAGAGGCATCATCCACCCACAGGCCGCTACAATCCAAATTAGGTAATTCTATAATGTTGTTTTAGTCCGAGCCTACAGTACATTGCAAATCTTCGAGCACGGTCAATTTTCTTTTTGATGATTGGGTTTTGAAAAATGCTCTTTTCAGTACTGCGGGGTGTAGATTCATTCACTAGACTATTCTTTTTGTTTGTGGTATAAACAACTTGGGACTGCCCACGTTCACAAAATGAAAAAAATTTTTTTTCCAGTGAATCACAGAAACTCGTGGGAGCTGCTCCAGAACCTGAAGTGATGATTGCCATAGGATGCAGTTTCACACATATACAACTTCCTCCGAGTCTGTGTATAATTGTCATTGCAAAATTTTTAATTTTAGCAAAGTAGTCATGGTGTGACTTTATAAAGAATGTAACAAGAAATGGGCTAATACTGACATATGCTTCTGTGTGGCTCTAACTATAGGAAGCACAAAGGAAGTCTTGTTAGTTAAACAAATATTGGCCGTTTAAGAATAGAGGAAAGGTTAAAGTAATTCTTGAATGAATGAATGAGTTTTAGGATGTGCGATTTTATATTGGCATACAGTACGTGTGTATACATCTACCCTAATATTTGAGCTTTCCTGTGAAATAAATCCTACCGAAGTACCTGTGGATTTTTTTTTTTTACAGCGTTTCCCGTAAAACGCCCTGTCTGGACTTCTATCCGGGTCACTGATCCGAAATCAGTGTAATAAGGCGAGCAGTGCTTTGATGCTCTGAAAGGGCAGCGGCTCTGATTAGGAATCGTGGTTGGAGCATTACGTCATGCTGACAGTAACGCAGCTCTGAGCGGGCACAGTGCCTCTACAT
This sequence comes from Clarias macrocephalus, assembly GCA_011419295.1. Taxonomy (NCBI): domain Eukaryota; kingdom Metazoa; phylum Chordata; class Actinopteri; order Siluriformes; family Clariidae; genus Clarias; species Clarias macrocephalus. The sequence continues at coordinate 5,894 of JAAGKR010007475.1, read as the reverse complement.
TATTTATGGAGAGACAGAGTGCAGATGCAGTGGTGCCACGTGAGGCATGTGCCATGGCTGCAACACTTACTCATCCAACTACCCACACAAATCCATTACACTATATATATACATTACAATATATATATATATATATATATATATATATATATACTGTGTGTATATATATATATATATACTGTGTGTATATATCGTATATATTTATAGATAGTGTGTGTTTATATATATATACACTCACTGTAATATGGTCTTGTGCTCTGGTATTGTGCATTCTGAGCTGCTTTTCTGTTCACCACGACTGTAAACTGATGTGATTTCACTTACCATCTTAATCCAATCTGGTCATTCCCCTCTGACCTGTCTGATAAACGAGAAGAATCTGCCACTCAGTGTTTTTTTTTTTTTTCTCACCCTTCAGTTCAGAGACTGTTTGGCATGAAAATCCAAGGACATCAGCAGATTCTGATATACTGAAAGATACACCAGCCCATCTGGCACCAACTAGCATGCCATGGTAACTGATATCACACTATTCGCCTGTTCTGATGTTTGATTTCTGTTGCCTTAAAGTAAAGTATGATACGGTTGCAGGGCAGAGAAATGCTGTGTGAGGGGTGTGGTGGTCACTGTGAACGTCCTGTTGTGCACTTTCCCTCTTTGGCTGCTAAGTAGGCTTAAGGCTCAAGGTCGCCACATCCCGCCGTCTCCTGTCTTGGCTTTCCTCCAAATCGCTAGCAGTCAGAGTGGGGTTTACAGTGTGCACACACACCCACGCACACCGAGACATGCTCCGGCATACACAACACACAAACACATGCATATTCATGCATACTCCCCCTGCACTACTCCCTCCCTTTGTGCTTCATCCTTACCACCACACACTTTCTATTTATTATTTGGCATTTTTACATATACAAAAATATTGTAAGGATTGGAAAGCTCTTTAATGGGCCCGTGCACACATGTGGCATCGTAATGAACTGACTGAATCATCACTGCACCACTGTAGGCATTGTGACAGAACCAGTGACTAATAATAACCTCAGAGGAACTACTGTATGAAGTCAATATATTAATGAAATATGGCCAATTTACTTTTGCCCCATTCAACAAATCAGCTGTTTTTCAATGCAGTCTCCGCACGATTATGCACGATTACTTCATAATGTGTTCTTATACCCAGTTGGTGACATTATTGCAATAATACATTTAATTTTTCCTTGATCATAGTTAATTTCTAAAACACAGAGAATAGTACACCTTTATTTTGTTTACTAGGACTATTATCCATGATTATACAAATAGACATATAATGCCCTTTTGTTTAAGATCTTTAAGAAACCAGTGAATTAATGAAGGAAGGAGTAAACAAACAAACAAGTAAATAAATAATGTATCATGTGACATGAAAATAAAAACAGGAATGAATGGCTAGATGTATTGATAAATGGATACAGATGAATTGATGGGATAGTATACATGGATATATGGGTTTATGGATAGATGAATGGATAGACGGATGGATGGATGTACAGGTGGACAGACGGCAGATAGGTTGGATGGATGGATGGATGGATGGATGGATGGATGGATGGATGGCTTTATGGATAGATGAATGGAGAGGAATAGTTGAATAGACTGTTGATGGATGGATGGATGGATGGATAGATACATGGTTTTTTGGATATATTTACGGATGGATAGATGGGTGAATAATTTGGATGGGTAGGTGGATGGTTGGATGGATGGATTTTTTATGGACAGATGAGTGGATAGTTTGGTTTGGATGGGTGGATTGTTGGATGACTGGAAATGGAAAGATGGTGGATAGTTTAGATGAATGGATGGTTTTATGGATAGGTGAATGGAGACAAATAGTTTGGATGTGTTTGGATGTTTGGATTTTATGAATAGATGAATAGGAATAGTTGGATAGACGGTTTGGATGGATGGATAGATGGATGGATGGATGGATGGATGGTTTTACGGATATATTTACGGATGGATAGATGGGTGAATAATTTGGATGGGTGGGTGGATGGTTGGATGGATGGATGTTTTATGGAAAGATGAGTGGATAGTTTGGATTGGATGAGTGGATTGATGGATGACTGGAAATGGAAAGATGGTGGATAGTTTGGAAAAATGGATGCATGGATGGATGGATGGATGGATTTGGATGGATTCATGGTTTTATGGATTTATTTATGGATGGGTAGATGGGTGAATAATTTGGATGGTTGGGTGGATGGTTGGATGAATGAATGTTTTATGGATAGATAAATGGATATGGATAGATGAGTGGATAGTTTGGATTGGATAGATGGATGGATGACTGGAAATGGAAAGATGCTAGATAGTTTGGATTGGATAGATGTTTTTTATGGATAGGTGAATGGAGACAAATAGTTTGAATGTGTGGATGGATGGATGGATGGATGGATGCATGGATGGATGGATGGATGGTTTTAAGAATAGATGAATATTTTATGAATAGATGAATAGGAATAGGAATGAATAGGAATAGTTGGATAGACGGTTTGGATGGATGGATAGATGGATGGATGGATGGATGGATGGATGGATGGTTTTACGGATATATTTACGGATGGATAGATGGGTGAATAATTTGGATGGGTGGGTGGATGGTTGGATGGATGGATGTTTTATGGAAAGATGAGTGGATAGTTTGGATTGGATGAGTGGATTGATGGATGACTGGAAATGGAAAGATGGTGGATAGTTTGGAAAAATGGATGCATGGATGGATGAATGGATGGATTTGGATGGATTCATGGTTTTATGGATTTATTTATGGATGGGTAGATGGGTGAATAATTTGGATGGGTGGGTGGATGGTTGGATGAATGAATGTTTTATGGATAGATAAATGGATATGGATAGATGAGTGGATAGTTTGGATTGGATAGATGGATGGATGACTGGAAATGGAAAGATGCTAGATAGTTTGGATTGGATAGATGTTTTTTATGGATAGGTGAATGGAGACAAATAGTTTGAATGTGTGGATGGATGGATGGATGGATGGATGCATGGATGGATGGATGGATGGTTTTAAGAATAGATGAATATTTTATGAATAGATGAATAGGAATAGGAATGAATAGGAATAGTTGGATAGACGGTTTGGATGGATGGATAGATGGATGGATGGATGGATGGATGGATGGATGGATGGTTTTACGGATATATTTACGGATGGATAGATGGGTGAATAATTTGGATGGGTGGGTGGATGGTTTGATGGATGGATGTTTTATGGAAAGATGAGTGGATAGTTTGGATTGGATGAGTGGATTGATGGATGACTGGAAATGGAAAGATGGTGGATAGTTTGGAAAAATGGATGCATGGATGGATGGATGGATGGATTTGGATGGATTCATGGTTTTATGGATTTATTTATGGATGGGTAGATGGGTGAATAATTTGGATGGGTGGGTGGATGGTTGGATGAATGAATGTTTTATGGATAGATAAATGGATATGGATAGATGAGTGGATAGTTTGGATTGGATAGATGGATGGATGACTGGAAATGGAAAGATGCTAGATAGTTTGGGTGAATGTATGGTTTTTATGGATAGGTGAATGGAGACAAATAGTTTGGATATGTGGATGGATGGATGGAAATGGTTGTATAAGATTGATGATTACATTTGGATGTATAACAGATGGCTAAATGGACGTATAATTTGTTCAGGATTAATGAATGAATGGATGAATGCACAAATGACAAAAGTATGGTAAAATGGAGGAATGCAAAAGGGTGGTAGGGTTAATAAAAGAATGAAAGGAGAAAATAATTGTTTCCTAGAGATCTTTAAGTTTTTAGCTTGTCATGTTTGTGTTTGATATTAAAAAGCAAAACAATAAATCTTGCCATTCAAATATGACCATGAAATCATATGCTTACAATGGCGGCTGCAGAGAATTTGAAGACTTCTTGTCTCTCCACTGTAGCCGTGTCTCATTAATGACAAATGATTATTTTTTCCTCTTGACTTTGATGCTGCTTCTCCTGCTGTTTTATAAAGACTGCTCCATCTGCGTGCCACGGAGTCAAAGAGCTCACATTATGAAACCATGACACCCGAAAATGAAGACCATGATAACTAATGTGTCCACCCCTTGTTTGGTTCATCCTTCGTTACTAGACAATGAGTCGGTGATATTGTGAGCGGGCATAATCTTGCGGGCGCTTTTAATTAAGAATAATGATATCGATCCAGTGATGCGACAGGCAGTTGGTGCTGTGGTTAGACTGGGCTGGGCGTGACGGCAGGACGCAGAAATCACACAGCATCTATCAAGTTCTTGTCTCTTCACACAAAACCAAACTGTTTATTTCTGTTATGTAAAAATATGAGACAGGAAATGGAATGTTCACACACACACTGCACCCAGGAAACCACCTTAACCTCGAAAAATTATTCTGCATTTTGCCTATAGTGTACTCGTCTATGGTATAATGGTATTTACTGAACAGCTCTACCACATGACTCATGCTGTTTTAAGTCTCTGGGAATGTGTCTGTGTGTGTGTGTGTATGTGTGTGAGGGAGAGAGAGAAAGTGGACAGAAAAAGCTCACTGTGGCAACTGCAGGCTTTCATACTGTCAAAAAAATGGGTTAGTGTGTTCCACTCTCGCCTGCCTCTTGTCTTATTTATAATTATATATGCTTTTTAATAGCTGAAAGATTTTTTTTTGCCCATTTACTTATTTGTTTTGTATGACAAATAAGTAAATGTAGCATGCAATTTTAAATACTGTTTGAATTTTGCCAAGGCATGTTGGAAATGGGTTCTCGAGCCTGGTGAGACCAAAATCTGATGTTTAGACCTTGGCACATCCAACATTAGTTATCACCCTGATAACTAAGCCTTTAACACAAGGCTGAATTACAAATTCCTTTCTAACCCCTGAACAAGGACACTACTTAGTGTGTGGAACAAGGGATTTTACACCATCCTACTGCATTGTACATGGTGTGCTAGATTTCCATTTTACACTATGTGGGTTTTAACCCTGGAACAGGAACAGTATCAGGTAATCATCAGGTAACATTTCTGTTATTTTCATGCTATGAAATACAGCTCAAACATAATTATTGATGTAAATACATGGTAACTTAATGTCGGTTAACGCTGCTTCTGCCATCCACTGCTGTGACTGACACTCCAGGTGAAATACCACTAAGACTCACATTATTTCACTCCTCCTCCGAACGCAGCATTTCAGTGTCTATGGAAATAAGCTAGGACAAAGGAATGTTTTTAGTGTCATATTTTTTTAACACTAGAGATGTCTAAATGTCTAAAAATGTCCAGAATCTGAATTTTGCATAATACAGTAGGTCCCCTTTAACAGATACAATATAGTAAGCTTAGTTTAACTTCTCATAAAAATAGTACAGTGGTACAGGATGTGCATACAAAGCGAAGGCGACATCACGGAATCTGCATAGGAAAATAGCCAGCTAGTTACCGGAGCTCCTGTTGCAGTATATGGCATATATAATTGTGGATTTAATACTTTAATGAAATCATATTCATGTGAGATTAGCTATATCCAGCTGTGCTAAGTGTCTGAGGGCGAGAACCATCTCCTGTCTGACTGGCAATCATATCAATACCAGACATGTATGTTTCTTTGGGGTTGGTTTGCATCACATGTGCTCATACGTATGTTGTTTGGGATGCATTTTCAGTCTGAAGCATTTCAAACCCGAGTTTCAAAATAACATACACAGACAGTAGCACTAATGTGGATATAAAAAAGGATGGACAGTGATACATAGTATTTTTATTTTTAGTTAGAGGAAGCATGTTTTTAGAATGAGGCACTAGGGCAGGGTGTGAAGAATGACCGA